>CM040619.1:22828575-22886856 GCA_022817965.1 Solanum lycopersicoides | reverse complement strand
ACGGAAATATCTCACATAACTTTTAGGATCACCCCAGACGAATTCCACAAGCCGAACTTCGACGATCTTGAACATTTCTTGATTCCGCTTCTCCTTTCTCCTCTTTTTTGCTGTTTTTTTCTCTTCTCTCAAAATCCTAACTTGTTTTCTAAAAGCGTGAACTGAATAAGATCAGTTTAGACCCCAATTTAATATAATTGGGTAAGGAAAATACAACTTTGCCCTTTCCAAATCGAGATTAGACTATCATTAATCCAACAACCCAACTTCCAAAAGGAATAACTCACTCATACGATATCGAAATCGTAAAAACTCGGCGGCGTTGGAAAGAACTTGGGCTAACTATGGCTCATCCTGAGCTAAGAGTTATTTTTTTGAGTTGACCAAAAACTCATTTTCCCCAACTTAAGAAAATTTCCAGATATTAATTCTTTCCAAAAGTGGCTATTTCAACTTCTAAGATTCTTCCTAGTATTTCAATTTGCGAGATGTTACAACAACCTAGTTCCGTTGACTTGCTTTTAAAGTGCCTCAAGTATCCTCAAGTAAATGATCAATCATTTCCGTTTGACCATCTGTGTGTGGGTGATTTGCAGTAGAGATTTCAACTCAGTGCCCATCATTTTGAACAGTGATGTCAAAACATGTATGTGAACCTTGTATCCGTATCACTTACAAATATGAAGCACCAAAGTATTTTACCATATACTTACAGAATAAATCAACAGCAATCTCAGATGAATATAATTCAGGTGCAACAATGAAAACAGAAATTTCAAAAACCCATCTACCCCACCATTGTTGATGCTTGCCATCTACCTAGGAAAATAAGAAATAAAATCCATGCTTACCGACAACTAAGGCCTTTCAGGAATAGGTAGGGGCTGCAATAAACTAGTTTCCTTTTTACGTTCAGTCTTGTCCACTTGACAAACATGACAAATCTTCACATACGCCTCTATATCATCTTCCATCTTTGGCAGCGGGACAATAAGGCTAGCATCCTTTCAACACCTGGATGACCAGCCCAAGCAATATCATGTGCTTCCTTCTTCAAGACTTAGCGTAGTTACCCTGATTTGGTAAAATGATTCTCTCCGTTTAAAATGGAACAAATCGTCCTCGATCCAATACCGTCTAATCGTCATCTTGCACTTGACCAATCCATTTAACATAGAATGAATCATTTGCAGCACACAATCTGTTTCTATCAAGGAAATTAGTATTAAGTTTCAAAATTGAATACACTGCAAATACCTCTTTTCGACTCAATGCATCAGCAATTTGTTTGTTTCCCCAACTTTTGTTCCCACACGAAGTCATACTCAGCCAGAAAATCCTGCCACCATGCCTGTTTAGGACTCAACTTTTTCTGTGTCTTGAAGAATGTATTAGCAACATTGTCAATCCGCACCACAAATCGAGTTCCCAACAAATAAACACTCTAAACTTGCAAGTAATGTACAACAACAACCATTTATTTCATGAGTCGAATCCCTTTGTTCTGCATCATTCAATTTTTGACTTTCAAAGACCACATGATGACCTTCCCACACTAACACGCCTCCAAAATAGCTTTATCAAACGCATCAATGTGTAATTCAAACGGTAACTCAAAATCAGCAGTTTAAGTATAGGTTCAGTCGCAATAACTTCTTTCAAATTCTGAAAAGCTTCTTGACAATTTCAGACTCTACCCACTTAGTATCTTTCTTCAACAAATCAGTCATAGTCGTTGCCCTTTTTGAATAACCAGCAATAAATTTCAAATAATTGTTAGCCAACCCAAGAAACGACCTCAATCCTTAACATACGTGGTGCCTGCCAATCAAAAATGGTCTGCACTTTCTTAGGATCCATTCAAACTTGGTGTTACTAATAAGATGCCCCAAAATTTTTATCTCTTGTTGAGCAAATTCACACTTTTCTACTTAACATAAAATGTGTATTTTCTCAATTGAGACAGAACCAAACTTAGGTGATTAACATGTTCCTCCAACTTTCGAGTTAAGATAACAATATCATCAAGATAGACAACCACAAAATCTCAAGATAGACAATAATACATCATTCATTAAGTTGCAAAACGTAGCCGGAGCATTAGTTAGCCCAAATGACATGACAAAGAACTCAACGAACCATATCTAATTACACACGTAGTAGTAGGTTCATCACCTTCTGCTATTCTAACCTTCCAATAACCTGCTTGAGATTAAGTTAGTGAACCAACATGTCTTGCTCAACCTGTCCATCAAATCCTGCAACAATGGAACGAATACTTGTTCTTCATATCTGCCTTGTTCAGCCCCTATTATCCATCACATTCTCATCATCCCATCCTGATTCTTTTTGAAATAAAACAGGCGACCATAGGGAGCCTTAGCTGGTTGAATCAGTCCAGTCTCCAACAAGTCATTCAAATGTTTACATAATTCAGCCAATCTTTAGGAGTCATTCGATAAGAAGCTTGTGCAGGAGCAACCGTATCTGGCAACAACTTCATTTTATGATCAATTTCCCTCATTGGCGGCAACTTCTTCATAATTTAGGCGTCATCACATCAACATATTGTTTCAACAATTTTGCAACACAATCGGATACTTCTACCGTAACATCAGGCTTCAATTCGACAAAGACAGCAAGATATAGTTTCATCACCTTTGTTCAAACCTTTGTCGAATGACTAGAAGACAACAACATTCCCTTGTCTTTCTTCTTTTCAACCTTATTAACCCCATAATAGAAATATGAGAATCCAACATTGCTCCTATTCATAACTATCATTCCATCTAAATGAGGAAAACAAACAAACTAAAATTTTCTAAGAAAAATCAATCCCAAGTATGATTTCAAACTCACCAAGCGGCATCACCATCAAATTATATTTTTCCACTCAACTTTCAGTCGATATAGACAACTCATAATCCATGCCCACAACGACTTGTGCCTTAGAATTAACTGTTTTGACGTAGGAAGGTCTTTTAGTCAACTTAAGCCCAAGTTTGTAGCAATTTTCACATCCACAAACGTATGAGTAGCCCTTATATCAACCATATCCATCACACGTTGTGCTTTAACTTTCATTAATATATGAAATAGTGGATCATGTTGATTTGAAGTACTAGATGTCCCTTCAACATTATTAACCAATGTAATCTGATTGAATGAAAAACCCAATGGATTTGCTATGGCAGCCACGACTTCCTCCTCCTCCTCCTTTTGATTCACATTTCTAGCAAGTAAAGCAATAACTTTCTCCCGATTTGGACAAGACTTAGCCAAATGAGGACCACCACAAGTCCAACAACCCTTTGAATTATCATCTTACACTTTGGTATGTCTTTATATTCCTTTAGTGTGCATTCCCCTGTCATTAATATTGTCCTTACGGTTATCCTTTTTCAGTCCCCTTCTTCTCACCCTTTTTCTAGATTTCGAAGTAAGAATGAACATCAGTCACAGGTCGAGTCATTCAGAAATCAACTAACGAATCAACAACAATAATTGCCCTGGGCAGGTCTTTAATATTCTGCCTCCGAAGTTTGTTTTGAGTCCATCCTTGCATCTCGAAATGAGGTTAGTAATTTATCCTCATGAGAAATATTTTGAATGTATAACATCACAGAGGTCAATTCTTCAATGTAATCCCGCACCAAATCCATTTGCCTCAGTCTCTTCAACTTGTCCCTGCAAGCGATGAAGTATTGCTAGGAAGAAATTTTTCACACATTTTTTTTATTAACTTGGTCCACGTTATAATTATGGGTCGGTTAGAAATCACATCATTTGCATTTCGATTCCTCCACCAAAGTTTAGCATCACTAGTCAACTACATTGTAATGATATTCAACTTGGTTTGTCTCAGGCACCTTGTTGCAGTAAAATATTGTTTCATATCCCAGATGAAGCTTTCCAGTTCTTTAGCACTTCTTGCGCCACTAAAGGCTTTAGGTTCCAAAATTTTACCCTTAGATGATTTCACACGACTTGAGCCTAACGTTGCCACAGTCCGACACAATACAACAATTTTTGCGTGAAGGTTCTCATTTTTCTTTTGCAGTCCCTCCAATTGTAGTGTTGTTGTGTCACAAAAATTCAAGATCTCATTAATTTGTTCGTCTACATCTTTTAAGAACATCGAAAAAATTAAAATAATTAATTTGTCTTACGAATCATTCATTTGATAATTTTCAAAGCTTTTTCAAGTTGAATACGATATTTTTGAAATAGAATTTTTCAAAATTGACGACTATAAATTTGTCGCATCCTGTGAATAATCGAAAGAGGGTCGTTTTTTTTCTTTAACAATACTCTTAGGCAGTCTGCAAACGTTTACAAACTTCAGCCTAACATATTCACGTTTTTGACTAAGTATGAAAATGCTTAAAGGCAGCAAAAAAAATAGTGAACAAACACTTTACAAGAACTCTTTCCAACCTTTATTAATCATAAAAATCAATACAAGGAAGGCTTCACAAATTAATCTAAGCCCAGAACATCCTCTTATGCCTTAGACGAATTTCCACCTTTTTAAATTTACCGCACAAGGTAGTTATGACAGTTACATATGCACTTACAATTGACAGGTGTCCAACCTTGTCATCACATAATTTAAACTAAGTTCTTAAGTTTGGGCAACGAAACGGATGTACCGGTACCGGTCCAGTACCTTTTTGGTTAGACCAATTCGGTTGCCTACTGGACAGAACGGGACATCGTGAAACGGTACACAGAACAGAACGAAATCGAGGTTTGGTACCGGTGTACTGGTATTGGTTCCCGGTTTCGGTCTAGTTTCGATTAATTAATATTTATTAATTAATTTATATTATATATTTATAAATTATAATTATATTATATATTAAATAATAAATACTACTCAATTAACCAACTACCCCATAGCCCCCTACACATGCGGCCTCCCCCTGTCCCTCTGCCCCTGCAACTTAATAAAAATTCTTGCCCCCCCCTGCAGCTTATTAAAAGCTGCCTGCTGCCGTTGGCCATCCCCATTCCTCAATGTCCAACCCCATTCCCCATAAAATATAAATTATAACGTTGGAGAATGTGCCGGTCAACGACTATATTCTTCATTCTTCAATTCCAAATTTCAACACATAATCACAATTTCTAAAAACTATATATACATAAGTTTGAGAATATATATTTCATCCAAGTTTCTAAGTTTTAACGATTAACATTCTCAAAATTTCAGACTTTCAATATTCAAGTTCTAAATTTCAATCATAATATCATTTGGTGATTTGGTGTATTTTGGAGGAGGCTTTCTTCAAATTTCAAGTTTCGACATCAATTTTTTTAATTTTCCGTTATGATCGTTTGTTCTTACACAAACGTTTGGTAACTTTGTTACACTCTCTAACTTATATTTATTTTTTGTATTTATTATTTGTAACTTGTAAGTTTGTTCTTATTAATATATTATTTTTTCTTGTTAAATTTCAGATTTTATAATTTATAATTTATATCATGGAGTCTTCTAAAAAGAGTGAAAGTAAAAAAGGTTTTATAGTCAGTAAAAAATATAGTTACCAAAAAAAAAAAAAAGGTGCTAGTTCTTCTAAACTAAATTTCCTCTTGTTAGAATGAAACGGATGAATTTACGCATGTGAATGAAACTAATTTTTCCCGTCCCGCTCTTATAGAAATTAATTTGGATACTCCTATATTTCCCCATGAACTTTATGAAAGACATTATGGTATTAATCAAGAAAATGAAGAAGTAGAACTGATAAATTTAGACGAAGAAGTAGATTTAGATGATACACTGACTAGTCCCGACCTCAATAGTACAGGTACTGAAGTTCCACCTCCGTTGAAACTTTCTCGTCCCCCTATTATTCCAACTAGAAGGTAAGACCAAGGTACAACGTTCTTTAAAATCACATATGTGAAAATTTTGTTATTTGGATGATGAAAAAATTTTAGTATGTGTAATATTGTAAACAACATTTTAAATATATATCTGGTGGGAGTGGAGGTTCAACGGGGGGACTAAAAAAATATTTGATTAACAAGCACAGTAAAGGGTGTGGCATATATGTCTTCTCTTGAAGTTGGTGAAAATTGTAGCATTGAAACATCGGCTAGAGGATCAAATATGGTTCAGGTTGAATTAAATACTCTAAACACAAGTGGTCTTCTTACACATCGAATCTATAACAAGGATCGTGATCTGATACGCTCAAACTTACTTCTCAAATAAGAAGTAAAGCGGTCATATCAAGTAAAGAACCCAACTAATGAGGTTGGGATCAATCCCACAAGGAAAATAGTTCAGACTTAACTTTATTGTATTATTACTATTATTTAGCTAACTGTTTTCCAAAAAAAAAAACAACTAAAAGATAAAAAGGGGGGTTTTATTTCTAAATTAATGAGAATGATTAACTAAATAAGATCGAACAACTAACAAATTTAACTTTCGGAGTTTTAATCAAATTGTAAAATTAACTAGAGCTTTAGTGTTCCCCACAGGTTCCTAACTTGGTAAATCTAACTATAACATCTCTATCCTGATATCTTGCATGTAAAGTGATAAGTTAGGTATCTCTAAATCCTTGGTCCGGCATCTAGAGAATTTCACTCCGCACCTTGGTCCGGCTACGTGTGTTGCTATACTAACCCTTATCTTTACCTCACATTAAACATCGTATTCGGTATTTGACTAAGCTATTAACTCGTACCAACCAATACTAGTCTATTAGATAGTATACACTAAATCTATGTTGATAATTCTATTTTCTATTATCTACCTCCTTGGTCCGGCAGGTAGCATTAAGGCGAGTTCTAACGTTGGCCACCGTTAAAAAGAATTCTAAACGAAAGAATTATCAATACATGCAAGACACCACTCTAGAAATTGTTATTGAAGTTAGATTTCTACCTTGTTATTCACCCATGGTTCCCACAACCCTAGCTATGAGGTTTAGTTACCCATGTTCGTAATTACACAATTCATATCGTTAATGGAAGAGTTCATGCACTTACTTTTATGAAAACGAATAATTTCCCAGAATTCAACTTGATTAATCACCGAAATCCACAACAATCAATTCCTGGAAAATATCTTAATTTCCAAAATCAAGAGTTTACTAATATAATCGAAGAACTATAAACTAAAAATTATCCAGAAAGTCTAACCTCAAAAACGAGGTTTTTCCAACTATTTATAAGAAAAATAAAAACCTAATCAAATAAGGATTCTATTTACTAAAAATCTGTCCAAACGCGTCTGGGTCGACGGACCACGTGACGGACCGTCATGGACACGACGGACCGTCATAGCCTCCGTCATAGCCTCCGTCGTCCCATACTTCACATCTTCTCATGTTGCTTTCTTCATTCCCCTCGACGGATAGGTATGACGGACCGTCGCAAGCATGACGGCCCGTCGAGGGTCTTCGTTCCAATACACTTGAACTTTGGAATTTTGGGTACTGGGATTAATCTCTGATAATTATGACGAACATGCAGGACGGACCGTCGTAGCTGTGACGGTCCGTCACGAACTTCCGTAATCCCACACTTGGTCAGACTTCCCCAAATTTCCTTTAGCAACTTCTTCCTTCACTACGATGCCACCTACGGACCGTCACAGCCGCGACGGACCGTCATAGGCTCCGTATGTGGTCTCTTCTGCAATTCTTTCTCAAAAACTCTCGCGTTCTTCCTTAGACAGATTTTCTGCAAACAAAGAGAAACTTATATCAAAATCAACACAAAAAGGCTCTCGACACACACTAAACTTAAGGAAAAAGTATTAGAAATACCGTGAAACCACGGTACATCAACACCCTCAACTTAAATTCGTTGTTTGTCCTCAAGCGACGCACTATGACTCACTACAAATTCTTTGTACAAAAGTATCCATATTTTAACTTCCGCAATCATTTGGCTATCAATCTCGATTATTCTCATTATGTTCATGCATGGTCTCACTATTAGGCATTGATTTGTGTAGAATCAAACCATAACCCAGTTTTACTACGCAATGATGCCTATCCTCTTCAATTTCTCACCGAGATGCTAATATTTCTGGTATTACAACTCCTGTCCTCACTTCAAATAACATCCTCATTTTTCACACAATGATTTTAGTTTGAGTATAAGGATCACGTTTCGACACTCACTCTCAGAACAAATTCACCACTCATTTATACATATTGCCATAGGCTTGCCCTTATTTTCACTACTTCAAATTCCTCATACGCACTTAGGATCACAATAGGACTTTTTTTAGATTGTAACATAGGCTCAGGGTCAGGTAGGGTGTTTTTAGGTATACTTTAGTGACTTGTTGCCCTCCTTGACATATCATTCTTATTTCGCCCTATTACTCAATTTTCTTTTCACTTTGCTATTTTCCCTTTCTTATCCTTATGTGTAAGTGACTTTTCTCTTTTCTTGTGTTTATTTTGCTTTTTATTATTATTATTATTATTTTTTTTTTTTTTTTTTAGTCACTTCTTTTTTATTCTTTCTTTCTCTTCATTCTTTCAACCCCACTTTCCGTGGTTTTCCTTATAGCAGCCACCCTCAACTCATGATTTTGCCATGAGTCAAGGTTCACAATACCCATGGTTGGGTCAGGGCCAAAACAAGGTTGCTTTCTGCATTAGCCACCCTCAACTTATGCTTTTGGCATAAACTGAGGTGCACATGTCCAAGGAGGGACCAGGGCCAACACATTGTTCCCAGAGAAGATCATTTGGGGTAAAAAAAAGAAAGATCTAGTTTAGGCTCAATTCATTTGGATCAAAAAGGGATTAACTTCATTTGGTTTTCTGTTATTTTTAGGCTCAAGATTGACTATTTCGAACAAGGGCCTATGATCCTTTCCTAAGTGATTGTTTTGACTCACTTTCAGTAGGACTAACCAGGAAAGTTCTAGCTCAGTATTAATGGTGGTCATTCGACTTTACCTCACACTCACATGACATTCCTTGCATTCCCAGAGTATTAGACACCTAGTTCAAATCTTAAATTCAGGATCATGCAGAAGTGTATCCTTGTTTCATGTTTCAAACCACACAATTATCACTTACTATGCCTAGTCATGCAAATGATTATCGAGATATCATATTTATATTAGCCATCATGCTTCAGATTTATACTGTGTACATAAGATATGACATGCCGGTTCAACAGTAAAAGTAATCAGTCTTTTGGGGAAAAAGAACACAGGCAAGAAAACCCCAAAAGAGGATCGTGAACTTGGGCTACTCAGAGTTCACCCAAGTGTTCACTTTCCATTTACCCCACCCCCTACCAAAAAAATATGCAATTGTCCCCAATGCATAGAAAAGTTAAACTACGTAAAAGGGTAAGTGAAGCAAACCTGAGGCGCTAAGCGCCGGTGATCAGCAAGCTGGTGGGTCCGGTTCCCCGGAACCTGCTCCCTGCGTAGTCTGGACATCCTCAGTAATGTCCTCAGCATCCACAACACCATCAGTAGCGCCTCCCACAGAATCTACAATTTTGGAGCTAGACGCCCCGGCAGCTACTTCTACAGCCCTCAACCTACGGGCCTCCTCATCGGCAATCGAGGCTCTCCTCGCAGATTCCATCTCACGGCGCTCCTTCTTCCTTGCCCTAGCCTCATCCTCTTCTCGACCCCTGCGTCTCTTGACATGCTCTCGTGGGGGAGGTGGTGGAACATCAGAAGTGGTAAACAGGGTGGCCATCACGGTGTCATCGGCAGGCTCAACAGAAGGGGCCTCAGACTCAGGCACCCTCGCCTCTAAAATCATATCAAGATCCGCCCGCAGACTCTCAACCGCAGCCTGGAGAGTCGACATGTCCACCGGAGGGGCTGGTCGGGCTAGTACTCGTAATTCAAATGCGTCTAAGCGCTGGAGTACCCCGGCGATCTGCCTCTCTGTGTGCTGTATCATCTTGCGCTCCATGCGCTCCTCTGCCTCAGCAATAGTCTTCTGCATCCACGGCTGAATCTGATGCAGAAGAGTAGCCATCTGTGCCTCAAGTTTCTGAACCCGAGCAAGTGGGACCAGAGTGGCAGAAGGAGCCGACCGAGAGGAGCTCGGGGTAGTGCTACTACCCGGGATAGACTCGACCGGAGTAGTGTCAGTGTGTGCAGAAGCAGCACGGGAAGCATCATGAGCATGCTCTACGGTGTCGGCCAGGTTCTCACCAAATGGGGCCACCTCTGGACGGGGCCCTCTGCGTGGGGCCAACTCATTGGCCTCATCCCTGATGAGGCCGATGTCAACATTTCCTGGCGGGGTCTTGAGCTGGTCAATGTGCCAAATGGGCACACCTGCTGATCTGCACAAAGAGAAAATCATGCAAGGGGAAGGGTAAGTCGTGGTGACCTTGAAGGCCCTCTCGTGCATGACCGCTTGGAGAAGCCAAGCGAAATCGACCTCGAACCCTGCCATCATAGCAGCCATCAGCACTGCACGATCCCAGGTGACTATGTTATCCGCAGCAGTGGGGGAGAGACAATGGCGGACGATCAACCAGAGAAACTTGGCCGTAAAGGTCAAGTTGGCCTTCCTGATGGCCCCCTTCGGCTCCATCACCCAATCCGCAGCCTCTCCATCAATAGATAGGTGCAGTGCCATCCACCTCTTGGTGGTCTCTCTCAGTGAAGGCTCACGTAAGAACCGGCCCTCTTTAACAATTTGCCACCGGTAATCAAACTCGGCGGTGAGAGGTGTGCTAGTGGAGTCAGAATCGGTGCCGTACAGATATCGGCGGATGGCTGGTAGGGAGATGTCAACCTGGATGCCTCGTACTCGGACGTGCTCAAGTGGGGCCTGTTTGGCGGGGGCAGACCGCCTATCGATCTGCGAGCGAAGAGTAGCCACATAATAGGCATAGAACTCGCGGACTAGCTCCTCACTGTAGCGACCCAAAGAACGAGCCGTCCACTCTAGCCGGTGTCTGGTGAAGAGGGTGTGAATATCTGGCATGGTGGGGAGACTTCCCATGAGGACCCGCCTCTCCAGTGTAAGAGTCCGTGTCATGCCGCCTTTGTCATTGAGAACCTTGGCGTCTAAGTATACCTTGTATTGCCCGTCAACACACCACCGGTTGGGCTTATCGGCAACCGGGGCAGGGACTCCTGTTGGTGAGCCAGGGGTGGAGTCGGTGCTGTCAGCCTCATCATCTGAAGCAGACTGTGTAGCTGTGGCAGGAGCAGAGGCTTCTGCAGACCCAGAGGCTTCCTCTGACCACGAAACTCCTAAGGAGCCAGATGCTCCTTCGTCTTGGGCAGCTGACCCAGAAGGAGTGCCGGTCAGTGTGCGCTCCTCATCAGACTGGGAGGCAGTGACTACGTCGGGCGCCACCTTCTTGGGCGTGACTCGCGGTACACGTGGAGCTCGTGCTGGAGTAGTAGTAGGGGGCACGTATTCTGGATCATGCTCATCATCAGAGCCTATCACCAATCGGGCAGACGGGGCGACAGATTTTGAACGCCCACGTGCGTAAACGCGATCTTGTTTAGGTGCCATGATAGGTAGTACCTGTAACGAATCATCATTAGTACTTGAAGGATGAAGCATGACACAAAAGAAATAAACATTTGAGACAATAATACACAGACACTCAAACCAGTGATAACACCTCTGAAGTAGCAGTAGGGCACGACGGACCTGGTGACGGACCGTAGTGCGTATGACAGACCGTCATGTAATACTTGGCAACATAAAATATCAGAGGGAAAGTCTCAGACCGATACGACGGTTAAGCAGGACGGACCGTCATGGGTATGACAGTCCGTCGCAAGTGTCCGTCAGAGGACACTTAGAAAAAGTGTTGAGACCCATAGGACAGGGGTCTCTGACCGTCACGATGGTTGTGCAGGACGGACCGTCGTGGGTATGACGGTCCGTCACATATGTCCGTCAGTGGACACTTGGAAAAAGTATTGAGACCCATAGGACAGGGGTCTCTGACCGTCACAACGGTTGTGCAGGACGGACCGTCGTGGGTATGACGGTCCGTCGCAAGTGTCCGTCAGAGGACACTTGGAAAAAGTGTTGAGACCCCTAGGACAGGGGTCTCTGACCATCACGACGGTTGTGCAAGACGGACCGTCATGGGTATGACTAGGCATGGGAGTTACCTTTTTAGCTAATCTTTGAGGAAAGGGGGGTGGAGGTCTAGGCATGGGAGTTACCTTTTTAGGCACTTCAGCAACTTTCTCAGTGTTATCTTCTACTTCATCACTAACCTCTACCACTTCATCATTATCTTTCATCACCTTTTCCACAATAGACGGCATAGGTGGGTCAATAGTTTGTTTACCACCACGAGTAGTAATTGCCATGCAGTGTCCATCATTTTTCAGATTTTGGATAGTGTTGCTAGGAAGAGTGCCCGGTTGCCGTGTGTTCACAGTTGCAGATAATTGAGCCATTTGCAATTCAAGCTGCTTGATTGATATGGCATGTGTATCAACTTTCTGTCCAATACCTGCTACATCACTCCTTAACTCTTTGGTGTGCTCATCACTAGCATCGAACCTCCTCATCATCTTGTGCAACATATCCTCAACTCGCGCCATACTACCTCCACCATCCCTAGGAGCAACTTCACGATTTTGAGGAGGAACATAGGGCCCACTCCTCTCATTTCTGTTACCATAGTTACCCCTGTTGAAGTTGTTGTCGCGGTTGTAATTTCCATCACGAACATAATTACCCTCGCGGTTGTAGTTACCATAGTTCCGACCTTGATTTCCTTGACCTTGGCGCCAATTCTCCTTATTGGAGCCTTGGGCATTTGGTCGGAAACCCCCCGTCTGATCATTTACTGCATAAGAATCTTCCTCATAATAATATTCATCAGTTGGTGGTGGTGGTTTAGACAAGTAGTTCACTGCGTTTATCTTTTCTGCACCCCCAGTGACATGTTTTAACACTAACCCAAGCTCAGTTCTCATCTGTGCCATCTCTTCACGAATCTCATCTGTGGCTGGGTTGTGTGTGGATTGCACTGCAAAAGTATTTCTCCCAGTATCTGTCTTTCTAGTACTCCATGCTTTATTATTTCGGGAAATTTTCTCTAATTTTTCGGCAATTTCAGCATAAGGACACTCCCCATAAGAACCACCTGCTATAGTATCCAATACCGCTTTATTATTATCATATTGTCCCCGGTAGAAGTATTCTTTGAGTGACTCATCATCTATGCGGTGATTGGGGACACTTCTCAGAAATGAAGTGAACCTATCCCAAGAACTACTAACTGATTCTCCTGGTAGTGCCACAAAGTTGTTAACTCTATCTTTGTGATTTAGTTTCTTGGAGACCGGGTAGTAACGTGCTAAGAAAACGTCCCTTAGTTGGTTCCAAGTGAAGATTGAGTTGTAAGTAAGCTAAGTGAACCAAATGGCAGCCTCTCCCGTCAGTGAAAGAGGAAATACTCTTAGCCCTATTACATCCAAATTCAAATCAGGCCTCCCTACACAGCTTTTACACACTGCCCTCACCTTAGCTATATGAGCATGTGGATCCTCAGACGGTAGTCCGGAAAACAAACCTCTAGCAGTGAGCATTTGCATTAGACTACTAATGACTACAAAGGTATGACCTTCAGGTAGAGGGGGCAAGACAAGTGGCCCATCAGAATCTGCAATATTGTCATAGCCTCTATAGTATTCTTGAGAACGTGGTGCGGGATTTTATCCCCTTTGTGCACCTAGATCAGGATTATCAGGTAATAATCGACCATGAGCATCAACCGGAGCTGGGTTGTTCAGGTTTGGATCATCATCATTTATACCCAAGTTTCGATTCATTCTTCGTAGTGTACGCTCTAATTCGTGATCGTAGGGAAACAAGGGTTCTCTTCCTCTCCGTGTATTTGGCATACAAGGACGTCAAACCTAGCAAAAAAAAATCAAAAACAACAGAAAAAGTAAAATCAGGAAAATATTAACTAAATTTTAGTAATAAATTAAAGTTAATCTAAAAGCTACTTTCCCCGGCAGCGGCGCCAAAATTTGATACGCTCAAACTTACTTCTCAAATAAGAAGTAAAGCGGTCGTATCAAGTAAAGAACCCAACTAATGAGGTTGGGATCGATCCCACAAGGAAAATAGTTCAGACTTAACTTTATTGTATTATTACTATTATTTAGCCAACTGTTTTCCAAAAAACAACTAAAAGACAAAAATGGGGGTTTTATTTCTAAATTAATGAGAATGATTAACTAAATAAGATCGAACAACTAAAAAATTTAACTTTCGGAATTTTAATCAAATTGTAAAATTAACTAGGGCTTTAGTATTCCCCACAGGTTCCTAACTTGGTAAATCTAACTATAACATCTCTATCCTGATATCTTGCATGTAAAGTGATAACTTATGTATCTCTAAATCCTTGGTCCGGCATCTAGAGAATTTCACTCCGCACCTTGGTCCGGCTACGTGTGTTGCTATACTAACCCTTATCTTTACCTCACATTAAACATCGTATTCGGTATTTGACTAAGCTATTAACTCGTACCACCCAATACTAGTCTATTAGATAGTATACACTAAATCTATGTTGATAATTCTATTTCCTATTATCTACCTCCTTGGTCCGGCAAGTAGCATTAAGGCGAGTTCTAACGTTGGCCACCGTTAAAAAGAATTCTAAACGAAATAATTATCAATACATGCAAGACACCACTCTAGAAATTGTTATTGAAGTTAGATTTCTACCTTGTTATTCACCCATGGTTCCCACAACCCTAGCTATGAGGTTTAGTTACCCATGTTCGTAATTACACAATTCATATCGTTAATGGAAGAGTTCATGCACTTACTTTTATGAAAACGAATAATTTCCTAGAATTCAACTTGACTAATCACCGAAATCCACAACAATCAATTCCCGGAAAATATCTTAATTTCCAAAATCAAGAGTTTACTAATATAATCGAAGAACTATAAACTAAAAATTATCCAGAAAGTCTAACCTCAAAAACGAGTTTTTTCCAACTATTTATAAAAAAAAAAAAAAATCAACTAAGGATTCTATTTACTAAAAATCTGTCCAAACGCGTCTGGGTCGACGGACCACGTGACGGACCGTCATGGACACGACGGACCGTCATAGCCTCCGTCGTCCCATACTTCACATCTTCTCATGTTGCTTTCTTCATTCCCTTCGACGGATAGGTATGACGGACCGTCGCAAGCATGACGGCCTGTCGAGGGTCTTCGTTCCAATACACTTGAACTTTGGAATTTTGGGTACTGGGATTACTCTCTGATAATTACGACGAACATGCAGGACGGACCGTCGTAGCTGTGACGGTCCGTCACGAACTTCCGTAATCCCACACTTGGTCAGACTTCCCCAAATTTCCTTTAGCAACTTCTTCCTTCACTACGATGCCACCTACGGACCGTCACAGCCGCGACGGACCGTCATAGGCTCCGTAGGTGGTCTCTTCTGCAATTCTTTCTCAAAAACTCCCGCGTTCTTCCTTAGACAGATTTTCTGCAAACAAAGAGAAACTTATATCAAAATCAACACAAAAAGGCTCTCGACACACACTAAACTTAAGGAAAAAGTATTAGAAATACCGTGAAACCACGGTACATCACTTTGGTAGAAGGATCTCATGTTGATGTGCTTGATGTATTGTAATTGAATGTGTCTCATTCTAAGTAGTCTTGATGATATTTAGGTGGGCCTAGAGAGGGTGTATGGGAGGTCTCTCTTTGACTTAATTAAGTTATTCTTAGGGTAGCTTTTAGTGAGGGAGTTATATGTTAAAAGGTATGCAAGGTGAAGCTACTGAACTTCACTGTAACAGTGGAGAACTTCATTCTACAGCGAAGTAAGTTCACTGTAATGCTTCTTAAAATGTGATTATTTGTTTAAATGATTTCTTATGTGTTTCTAAGTTGTTAAATGTTGTTCTTATGATTATAGTATGATGTTTTAATCAAAATTCATGAAATGCATGATATTTACTAAATGTCTCTTTTTAATGGTTTTTGCATGGCTTCCATACTTAGTACATCTAATGTGCTAACCCCTTCTTTTCCCTTTTTGACTAAAGTGTAGGGAATTTGAAGTCTCGATGTGCCATAGAGGATGGATAGGTTTCTATGGCTGAATATGAAGTATTGGTGAGTCCTCATTGATTTGAGGACAATATCCACATGTTCGTTTATGTCTTATGTCATTACTTTATGTCTTGTATGGACTTAGTCTCAAGTGTTGTATACTCTAAAGTTTAGATGGTTCAAGGGGTTATTGTAAAGTTTTAATGTTTTGAATGAAATTCTTCCGCTTGTGTATTGTTTATTAATAGAGTTATTCGTGTGTGAAGAATGTTTTAAATTATTACTCATTTTAGTATGTTATTATGCAAAGAATGATACGAGAGGCTTAGATGAGACTTTTTGAAGTCTCATTTGCCGTGTGACAAACTCAAGGATACTCTAACTTCTAGGGTATACTTGAGGGTCGTGACTGGCACACCCGGAACCTATACCCTGGATGAGACCGGCGTCGTTAACCTCTCAGAGGTCGCATACAAGCCTCTTCTTAATATTCGTCATAACATGCGATAGTAAAATTGCGGAAAGATTAAAAACGTTTAATATACTAATTGAAGTAAACTTAAAGTTCATACTTAATATTCATACGGTGTTCTAAAACTTGTCTCACATATATAAAACCATCTAAGAGTGCAAAGCCAATAATAATCAATATGCCATATAGGCCTTAGTACAAAGAATCCAAAGAACATAGCGGAATAACGTATTCTAAAAACTACTAAATCTTCATAAGGCTTAAAATTGAAAAGGTAACGTCCCAAACTTGAGGACCTACCATGACTTGGAGAAAGAGTTCCAAGCTTCTTCAAATCGGCCTCATTAACTTCAATGGCGGAACCTACAGTTGTAGTAAAATAAAGTAATTGGGTTAGTACGCCACATGTATTAAGTATGGGTATATGCACATAACACATAGAGACATGCATGAAAAACATTCATTTATCATATCTTTAGACAACATGCTAAGTCATATAAAAATCTTCAATGCACATACCATATAACATATACAAGTCAAATATTTCATCACTTAAAGCATGATCATAATTAAAGATATCTTCTCATGGCATCATGTTAACATTACACATTGCAAAGATCATATAAACATAACATACAAAACACTTACCCATGATCCCATCCCCAACCTACAAGTGCAATGGTCATGTGAAGTCCCATAACCCCACATAACCGAGTAGATAAGATAGGAGACCATAATTAATGCTTTGCTTCATATAACTTGTAACATAGTTAGTTATCATTAACATAACAACATAGCCAAATAATATATTTATCATAATAGCCAACACTCATATAAAAGTAACATTATATATTATAAACAAATATATTTTATATCATCATATTACTTATGAACAATATACTAGGACTTCCCATAGAGTCAACTTGTGCAATGTCTAGGTAGCGTCCCATATCACTACCTATACTAATCCAACTCCTCAAGTCACCCTAGTCAACATTTGTTTACTTCTCTTTCATTTTACATGAGGGAACATACACATTAACCAACATAGACCATGTGAGCTAAACATGGAATCCAGTGTCTTCCCCACACCAAAAAGAGGTGGTCCTACCGGCCAAAGTAGAACCGAACATGACGTAGCTTTCTAGGTGGATCCACTAGATAATATCCTATGGTGGCAACATAGTTAAAGAACTAGGAGATGTATTAGAGACCCATAGTTCCACATTACATGGAATCTTCAATCTCATGAGAATCTTTTTGAACCTACCTTCCTGCTGCGGAAGGGACACTTCCCATATCTAGTTCATCGGTGCTTAACTTAAGTCCTTTTTTTGAAATCACATTTAATTTGCCTTTTATAAAAAAAACTTATCATAGGTCATAGGATATTATCTCCTTGTATAACATGATCATGAGATCTTTTAGATTAGACGAGAATTGTCCTTTCATCGTAACCTATCTTTTCTTATGTGAGATTAACATAACATAGTCACCTTGTGAAAACCTTACAAAGGGATAACATAAACTTGCATATTCGTATTCTTATCATAATGTCACAATTTACATGTTCATAGCCAGCATATTCACATAGCAACATTATACATATTTTTCATAACATAGCATCATAACTTATAGGCTAGCATAAACATCTTAGAGTAATCACAATTAGAAGACTTACCTCTGGCTTCCAAGAATCTTATTCATCATTCAATATTCATAATCATACATAGTGAAATACTCAATGACATAATCAAGCAAAACTCATAAAATCATGTACAAGATCAATGAATAGCATAAGAGAAGGGAAACGGGTCGTTAAAGGGGTTCACTCAAACCTTAAATTCTAACCCTAACGTTTTCACGTTATCAACACTACCAACAACCCATTCGAAACCATCAGATAAAGAAAGATAATATATAACACGTTGTTCAAACATTATAAATCAATTAATCAACAATTCATGCGAAATTTGTTATAGAATACGTTTACTTTTCGTTAAAAATCATAAATCTAGGGTTAGGAAAAAATTATGTTTTGTAGAGTAAAAACCCTTGTATTTGAAGTTCTTGAAAACTTATCTTGAAAGGAACTCCTGGGGAAAGGAATCCCAAGAGTGAAAACCCATACCTTAAAGATGAATAATCCATGAAATCTTGGTTGGAAACTTCGAAACCTTGGTCTTCTTCCTTAAGCTTTTTCATGTTCTTCAATGGAGTTTGGAAAAGAGGGTGTTCTTCAGAGATTAAGAGAATTTCGTTTGGTTCTTATTTGGGACGTGTAATTGTGGTCTAAAACTGACCTAATATTAATATATAGACTTCCCATGTATTACCCTAAATACCTTCCACTTAAATCACCAAAAAGCCGCTCCTAAATTGACTACAACTAGGAGAACATTTGACTAAGGGTCTCGGGTTTGACTAGGACTTAAATAATTAATTAAGTTTCTAATTTAATTAATTATGTGACCTATGGTAATAAATAAAGTACCGCTAAGTCGTTAGGACAATAACCAACCCATTTGGACCATCCTAGGTTATGTACTAGGATGTTTCTTTAGTTAGTTATTCGGTTAGTGTACCCAGTTAGGTCTTAGGTTTTTGGGCACACTAGTTAGGTAATTTTAGTTAGTCCTAGGTTAGTTAGTTAGTTAGGGAAGTTAGTTAAGACCTAGAATGATATAGGGAGCTCTTCCCCACATGGTTTGGTCCGACACGAGCCTACCCCCTAACCGCCCTAACCGAATTCAGTTGGGCTTGTCTCTCGGTCGTTGGTAGCACATGTGCTTGCATATGTGTTGCGTGAACTTTCCCTAACCTTGCACTCTGGAAAGTTTACTTCTTGTCCAAGGATCCTCACTATGTCCTTGGGCACTTCTTAATCTACGTGGTCATTTTAAATGGTCATATGCTATGGTACCTCGGCTTGACACTTGGATGACTCGTACCTATTACGTATTAACGACGACACTAATTATTTTAGCTTAAGGTCTTCATTGCAGGAACAATTCCTAAATAAGCTTGGATGGGAGCATTTGGACATGAAGGTGTATTTTCATTTACTTGTGAATATATACAAAAATTGGCTTACACCTTTAAGCCAATATTCTTCAACATGCCCAATATTACTAAATATTGGACAATGGGATGCCTATGTACCTCAATACATATTCTTAAAACCTTATAGGCTCTTCACTAGACACGTACATTTTCTAGGAACATCATTTCAAGCATTATTAAATAGATTAAGCTCTAGTCTAAGTCATGGAATTTCCGGAGTGTTACATTATCCCCCCCTTAGGAAAATTCTGCCCCGAATGACACTAAAATATTTTGGAGGATAAGGAAAAGACTGAATACTAGCAGTACAACCAGCACATAACAAATCATTACACTTAGCACTCAATTTATGATGCATAAACTTATAAGAGCTACATATTCATAACACATAGTGAGGAATTTCTCAACCTTATCATAAGCTCAAAATGCATCAAAGAGTTATCATGCTATCAATTTTCTCAAGCTAACAACAAAACAACAAAATCTCAATAAAACATATGCATACGAGTTTCACATAAGTGCAATAATAGAATATGAAAATATCTTCTTAAAATTCTAGTTGGTACTATCTTTTATTAAAACATGCACCTATTTAGAAAATAAGTTAAATTTTTCATTCTTGTTAAATTGGGCATGAAGTCTTTATAGACAATCTTTATTGGCTATGCCCATTCTTTGATTTTTATCACTAGCCAAGTCAATTACTTCTTGTATATCCTATAGTAATCGCATCATTTTAAACAAGCCAACTTTTAACCTTTGATTAGCCTATAAGAACAATTCAATGCTTAGTTTGGCCAAGCTATAACGTTGATTTGGCATAGAAGATTTTATTAACCATCTTTGATTCTCATTCTTATTTCTTCTTGGAAACATTGCATTCACAACACTTACAACATACATGTCAGAATGTCGGGAAAGCTTTCTTGTTCACCCCTACCCTTGAGGGCATAGAAACGGTTTCTTTTTTGAGCTTCAGAATTAGGACCGTTTGGTTGAGCTTGACTATTACCCTTACCTTGGCCTCTAATATTAGGACAATCTTTCACAATATGACAAACTTTGCCACAACCATAGCAACTATTAGTTCCAACAAGACATTCACCCCCATGCTTCTTACCACACTTACCACAAGTTGGTCTTTATCTTGGTGGATCAACGTTTCTCCCCTCTTGAGGTTCGGCATTAGAATCTCTATCATTGCGATTCTTGGAGAAATTTGAAGGAACTTGGTTTGAAAACCTCTTCTTAAACTTAGGCTTGTCTTGAACGTCAAGCCTACTTTTAGGAGAATCATTCTCAAAAGACTTTGCCTTCTTAGTTTCCCTATTCCTCTTCCATAGGAGACTTTGCTCAACCTGTTGAGCATGAACCATTAACCTAGAAAGATTCATATTGTCATGAAGCATGGCTGCACGAAATTCTTCTTTAAGCTCTTCGGACACGCCCGTTACATAACAGCTCATCTCATCCCTAGTATTACAAATTAAAGAAGAAGCATATTTGGACAATGTAATGAACTTCAAGGAGTATTCCTTAATACTCATACCTCCTAAACGAAGGTTGATGAACTTCTCTACTATAGCTTCTCTTTGATCCCTTGGAAAGAATCTGTCAAGAAAGGCCTTCTTGAAGATCTCCCAAGTCACGGGACAATCTCCTAAAGCCCTACTATTATTCCACATATTGTACCATGTCTAAGCCACATCATTGAGTTGATAAGAAGCAAGTTCAGCCTTCTCAGTAGTACTCACCCCCATAGCAAACAAAATCTTATATACCTCATCTAGGGAATCTTGGGGGTCCTCATCAACTTTTGATCCAAAGTACATGGGAGGATTCATCCTCGTAAAGTCTCTCAAACGGCTTGCCATAGTACTAACATGCTGGTTTTCTCACGGTACTACCTCTCTATAAGCTTGAGTCGTGATGTCTTGAGCTTGGGTGGTGATGGCTTGGGCCATTTGGAACAGGCTGCCCTCACCTCACCATCCGTCATAATTGGAGGATTTATCGGAACATGATCATTTGCAGCAGCTTGCACTTCAGGAGCATTTCGGTCACCTTGCAGATTAGCACCCGCATTCGCAATATCTTCCCCTACTCTTCTAGCGGCTGTCCTTCTTGTATTCATCGCCTATATACACAAGAAAGGGAATAGATGCTAAAAGACACCTAATGTCAAAACTCTAAAGGCAAGACATAAGAGTATCAAGAAAAGAGAAGTTTCCTAATCATCACATAGCCTCTCGTCCACGATTATGGCGCGCTTCACAACCATGAACAAGATGCTAGGTAATGTGGTTTAGTAAGACATTAACCCTAAGGATATTTAACCTCATGCTCTGATACTATGTTTAAGATTCCAATACTTAACCTCATGCTCTGATACCAAATTTTTCACACCCGGAACCTATACCCCGGATGAGACCGGCGTCTTTAAACTCTCAGAGGTCGAAGGCAAGCCTCTTCATAGCATTCGTCATAACATGTGATAGTAAAATTGCGGAAAGATTAAAAACTTTTACTATACTAATTGAAGTACACTTAGACTTCATACTTAATATTCATACGGTGTTCTAAAACTTTTCTCACATATATATAACAATCTAACAGTTCAAAGCCAAAAATAATCAATATGCCATATAGGCTTAGTACAAAGAAGCCAAAGAACATAGCGGAATAAAGTATTCTAAAAATTACTAAATCTTCATAATGCTGGAAATTTAAAAGGTAACGTCCCAAACTTGAGGACCTACCATGACTTGGAGAAAAAGTTCCAAGCTTCTTCAAATCAACCTCCTTAACTTCAATGGCCGGAACCTACAGTTGTAGTAAAATAAAGTAATTGGGTTAGTACGCCACATGTACTATGTATGGGTATATGAACATAACACATAGGGACATGAATGAAAAATGTTCATTTATCATATCTTTAGAAAACATGATAAGTCATATAAAAATCTTCAATGCGCATACCATATAACATATACAAGCCAAATATTTCATCACTTAAAGCATGATCATAATCGAAGACACATTATCATGGCATCATGTTAACATTACATATTTCAAAGATCATATAAACATAACATAAAAAACACTTACCCATGATCCCATCCCCAACCTACAACTGCAATGGTCATGTGAAGTCCCATAACCCCACATAACCGAGTAGATAAGATAGGAGACCATAAGTAGGACTTTGCTTCATATAACTTGTAGCATAGTTAGTTATCAGTAATATAGAAATATAGGCAAATAACATATTTATCATAATATCCAACACTAATATAAAAGATACATCATATATCATAAACATATATCTTTCATATCATCATATTACTTATGAACAATCTACTAGGACTTCCCATAGAGTCAACTTTTGCAATGTCTAGGTAGCGTCCCATACCACTACCTATACTAAGCCAACTCCTCAAGTCACCCTATTCAACGTTTGTTTACTTGTCTTTCGTTTTACATGAGAGAACATACACATTAACCGACATAGAACATGTGAGCTAAACATTGAATCCGTTGTCTTTCCCACACTGAAAAGAGGTGGTCCTACCGGCCAAAGTAGAAGAGAACATGACGTAGCTTTCTAGGTGGATCCATTAGCTCGATTCCTTTGGTTGCAACATAGTTCAAGAACTAGGAGATGTATTAGAGACCCATAGTTCCACATTACATGGCAGCCTCAATCTCATGAGAATCTTTGTGAACCTACCTTCCTGCTGAAGAAGGGACACTTCCCATAACTAGTTCATCGGTGCTAAACTTAAGTCCCTTTTTTGAAATCACCTTTAATTTGTCTTTTATAAAAAAAACTTATCATAGGTCGTAGAAGATTATCTTCCTGTATAACATGATCATGAGATCTTTTAGATTAGATGAGAATTGTCCTTTCATCATAACCTATCTTTTCTTATGTAAGATTAACATAACATAGTCACCTTGTGAAAACCTTACAAGGGATAACATAAACTTGCATATTCGTATTGCTACCATAATCTCACAATTTACATGTTCATAGCCAACATATTCACATAGCAACATTATACATATTTTTCATAACATAGCATCATAACTTATAAGCTAGCATAAACATCTTAGAGTAATCACAATTAGAACACTTACCTCTTGCTTCCAAGAATCTTATTCATCATTCAATATTCATAATCATACATAGTGAAATACTCAATGAAATAATCAAGCAAAACTCATAAAGTCATGTACAAGATCATTGAATAGCATAAGATAAGGGAAACGGGTCGTTAAAGGGGTTCATTCAAACCTTAAATTCTAACCCTAACGTTTTCGCGTTATCAACACTACCAACAACCCATTCGAAACCATCACATAAAGAAAGATAATATATAACACGTTGTTCAAACATTATAAATCAATTAATCAACAATTCATGCGAAATTTGTTATAGAATACGTTTACTTTTCATTGAAAATCATAAATCTAGGGTTAGGAAGAAATTCCGTTTTGTAGAGTAAAAACCCTACTATTTGAAGTTCTTGAAAACTTATCTTGAAAGGAACTCTTGGGGAAAGGAATCCCAAGAGTGAAAACCCATACCTTAATGATGAAGAATCCATGAAATCTTGGTTGGAAACGTCGAAACCTTGGTCTTCTTCCTTAAGCTTTTTCTTGTTCTTAAATGGAGTTTGGAAAAGAGGGTGTTCTTGAGAGATCAAGAGAATTTCGTTTGGTTCTGATTTGGGACGTGTAATTGTGGTCTAAATCTGACCTAATATCAATATATAGACTTCCCATGTATTACCCTAAAGACCTTCCACTTAAATCACCAAAAAGCCCATCATAAATTGACTACAACTAGGAGAACATTTGACTAAGGGTCTCGAGTTCGACTAGGACTTAAATTAATTAATTAAGTCGCTAATTTAATTAATTATGTGACCTATGGTAATTACTCAAGTAACCCTAATTATTTAGGACAATAACCAACCCATTTGGACCATCCTAGGTTAGGTACTAGGATGTTTCTTTAGTTAGTTATTCGGTTAGTGTACCCGGTTAGGTCTTAGGTTTTTTGGCACACTAGTTATTTAGTTTAGTTAGTCCTAGGTTAGTTAGTTAGTTATGGAAGTTAGTTAGGACCTAGAATTAGTTAAGGAGATCAGCCCCACATGGTTTTGTCTGACACGAGCCTGCCCCATAACCGCTCTAACCGAATTCGGTTGGGCTTGTCTCTCGGCCGTTGGCAGCACATGTGCTTGCACATGTGTTGCGTGCCATTTCCCTAACCTTGCACTCTGGAAAGTTCACTTCTTGTTCATGGATCTGCATTATGTCCTTGGGCACTGTTTAATCTACATGGTCATATGCTATGGTACCTAGGCTTTACACTTGGATGCCCTGTACCTATTGCGTATTAACGATGACACTAATTATTTTAGCTTAGGGTCTTCATTGCAGGAACAATTCTTAAATAAGCTCGGATGGAAGCATTTGGACAACAAGGTGTATTTTCATTTACTTGTGAATACATACAAAAATTAGCTAACACCCTTAAGCCAATATTCTTCAACATGCCCAATATTACTAATTATTGGATAATGGGATGCCGATGTACCTCAATACATATTCTTAAAACCTAATAGGCTCTTCACTAGACAAGTACATTTTCTGGGAACATAATTTTAAGCATTATGAAATAGATTAGGCTCTAGTCTAAGTCATGGAATTTCCGGAGTGTTAAATTATCCCCCCCCCTTAGGGACATTCGTCCCCGAATGACACTAAAATCTTTTGGAGGGTAAGGAATAGAGTCAATACTAGCAGCACAACCAGCACATAACATATCATTACACTTAGCATTCAATTTATGATGCACAAACATATATGAGCTACATATTCATAACACATAGTGAGGAATTTCCCAACCTTATCATAAGCTCAAAAAGCATCAAACAGTTATCATGATATCAATCTTTCTAAGATAACACCAAAACAGCAAAATCTCAAGAAAACATATGCTTAAAAGTTTTACATAAGTGCAAGAATAGAGTATTAAAACATCTTCTTGAACCTCTAGTTGGTACTATCTTTTATTAAAACATGCACCTATTTAGAAAACAAGTTAATGTTTTCATTCTTGTTAAATTGGGCATGAAGTCTTTATAGCCAATCTTTATTGGCAATGCCCATTCTTTGATTTTTATCACTACCCAAGTCAATTACTTCTTGTATATCCTATATTAATCATATCATTTTAAACAATCCAACTTTTAACCTTTGATTAGTCTATAAGAACAATTCAGTGCTTAGTTTGACCAAGCTATAACGTTGATTTGGCATAGAAGATTTTATTAATCAGCTTTGATTCTCATTCTTATTTCTTCATGGAAACATTGCATTCCCAACACTTACAACATACCTGTCACAACGTCGGGAGAGCTTTCTTGTTCACCCCTAGCCTTGAGTGCATAGAAACGGTTCATTTTTTGGAGATTCGAAATTAGGACCGTTTGGTTGAGCTTGACTATTTCCATTACCTTGGCTTCTAATATTAGGACAATCTTTCACAATATGACCTACTTTTCAACAACCATAACAACTATTAGTTCCAACAAGACATTTACCCCCATGCTTCTTACCACACTTACCTCAAGTTGGTCTTTCTTTTGGTGGATCAACGTTTCTCCCCTCTTGAGGTTCGGAATTAGAACCTCTACCATTGCGATTCTTGGAGAAATTTGAAGGAACTTGGTTTGAAAACCTCTTCTTAAACTTAGGCTTGTCTTGAACATCAAGCCTACTTTTAGGAGAATCATTTTCAATAGACTTTGCCTTCTTAGTTACCCTATTCCTCTTCCTTAGGCGACCTTCCTCAACCTGTTGAGCATGAACCATTAACATAGAAATATTCATATTGTCATGAAGCATGGCTGAACGACATTCTTCTTCAATCTCTTTGGTCACGTCCGTTACATAACGGCTCATCTCATCCCTAGTATTAGAAACAAAAGAAGAAGAATATTTGGACAATTGAATGATCTTGAAGGAGTATTCCTTAACACTCATACCTCCTTGACGAAGGTTGATGAACTCCACTACCTTAGCTTCTCTTGGTTACCTTGGAAAGAATTTGTCAAGAAAGGCCTTCTTGAAGATCTCCCAAGTCACGGGACCATCTCGTAAAGCCCTACTATTATTCCACATATTGTACCATGTGTGAGCCACATACCCAAGTTGATATGAAGCAAGTTCAGCCTTCTAGTAGTACTTACCCCCATAGAAAACAAAATCTTATATACCTCATCTAGGAAATCTTGGGGGTCCTCATCAACTTTTGATCCAAAGTACATGGGAGGATTCATTCTCGTAAAATCTCTGAAACGGCTTGCCATAGTACTAACATGCTGGTTTTATCACGGTGCTACCTCTCTGTTAGCTTGATCCATGATGTCTTGAGCTTGGGTGGTGATGGCTTGGGCCATTTGGAACAGGCTGCCCTCACCTCACCATCCGTCATAATTGGAGGATTCATCGGAACATGATCATTTGCAGCAGCTTGCACTTCAGGAGCATTTCGGTCACCTTGCAGATTAGCTCCCGCATTCGCAATCTCTTCCCCTACTCTTCTAGCGGTTGTCCTTCCTGTATTCATCGCCTATATACACAAGAAAGGGAATAGATGTTAAAAGACACCTAATGTCAAAACTCTAAAGGCAAGACATAAGAGTATCATGAAAAGAGAAGTTTCCTAATCATCACATAGCCTCTCGTCCACGATTATGGCGCGCTTCACAACCATGAACAAGACGCTAGGTAATGTGGTTTAGTAAGGCATTGACCCTAAGGATATTTACCTCATGCTCTAATACTAAGTTTAAGATTCCTATACTTAACCTCATGCTCTGATACCAAATTTGTCACACCCAGAACCTATTCCCCTGATGAGACCGGAGTCGTTAACCTCTCAGAGGTCGCAGACAAGCCTTTTCTTAGCATTCGTCGTAACATGCGATTGTAAAATTGCGGAAAGATTAAAAACTTTTAATATACTAATTAAAGTATACTTAGATTTCATACTTAATATTCATACGGTGTTCTAAAACTTGTCTCACATATATAAAACCATCTAAGAGTGCAAAGCCAAAAATAATCAATATGCCATATAGGCCTTAGTACAATGAATCCAAAGAACATAGCGGAATAACGTATTCTAAAAACTACTAAATCTTCATAAGGCTGGAAATTGAAAAGGTAATGTCCCAAACTTGAGGACCTACCATGACTTGGAGAAAGACTTCCAAGCTTCTTCAAATCGACCTCCTTAACTTCAATGGCCGGAACCTACAGTTGTAGTAAAATAAAGTAATTGGGTTAGTACGCCACATGTACTAAGTATGGGTATATGAACACAACACAAAGGGACATGAATGAAAAATGTTCATTTATCATATCTTTAGAAAACATGATAAGTCATATAAAAATCTTCAATGCGCATACCATATAACATATACAAGCCAAATATTTCATCACTTAAAGAATGATCATAATCGAAGACATCTTCTCATCGCATCATGTTAACATTGCATATTTCAAAGATCATAAAAACATAACATAAAAAACACTTACCCATGATCCCATCCCCAACCTGCAACTGCAATGGTCATGTGAAGCCCCATAACCCCACATAACCGAGTAGATAAGATAGGAGACCATAAGTAGGACTTTGCTTCATATAACTTGTAGCATAGTTAGTTATCATTAATATACAAATATAGGCAAATAACATATTTATCATAATATCCAACACTAATATAAAAGTAACATCATATATCATAATGATATATCTTTCATATCATCATATTACTTATGAACAATCTACTAGGACTTCCCTAAGAGTCAACTTTTGCAATGTCTAGGTAGAGTCCCATATCACTGCCTATACTAAGCCAACTCCTCAAGTAGCCCTAGTCAACATTCGTTTACTTGTCTTTCGTTTTACATGAGGGAACATACTCATTAATCGACAAAGACCATGTGAGCTAAACATGGAATCCGGTGTCTTCCCAACATCGAAAAGAGGTGGTCCTACCGGACAAAATAGAACCGAACATGACATAGCTTTGTAGGTGGATCCACTAGCTAGTATCCTATGGTGCCAACATAGTTCTAAAACTAGGAGATGTATTAGAGACCCATAGTTCCACATTACATGGAAGCCTCAATCTTATGAGAATCTTTGTGAACCTACCTTCCCGCTGGGGAAGGAACACTTCCCATATCTAGTTCATCGGTGCTTAACTTAGGTCCGTTTTTTGAAATCACCATTAATTTGTCTTTTATAAAAAAAATTTATCATAGGTCATAGGAGATTATCTTCTTGTATAACATGATCGTGAGCTCTTTTAGATTAGATGAGAATTGTCCTTTTATCGTAACCTATCTTTTCTCATGTGATATTAACATAACATAGTCATCTTGTGAAAACCTTACAAGGGATAACATAAACTTGCATATTCGTATTCTTATCATAATCTCATAATTTACATGTTCATAGCCAGCATATTCACATAGCAACATCATACATACTTTTCATAACATAGCATCATAACTTATAGGCTAGAATAAACATCTTAGAGTTATCACAATTAGAAGCCTTACCTCTTGCTTCTAAGAATCTTATTCATCATGCAATATTCATAATTATACATAGTGAAATACTATATGACATAATCAAGAACAACTCATAAAATCATGTACAAGATCAATGCATAGCATAAGAGAAGGGAAACGGGTCGTTAAAGGGGTTCATTCAAACCTTAAATTCTAACCCTATCATTTTAAAGTTATCAACACTACAAACAGCCCATTCGAAACCATCACATAGAGAAATATCATATATCACACGTTATTCAAACAATATAAATCAATTAATCAACTATTCATGCGAAATTAGATATAGAAAACATTTTACTTTTCATTGAAAATCATAAATCTAGGGTTAGGAAGAAAATCCGCTTTGTAGAGTAAAAACCCTAGTATTTCAAGTTTTTCAAAACTTATCTTGAAAGGAACTCTTGGGTAAAGGAATCCCAAGAGTGAAAACCCATTCCTTAAAGATGAATCCATGAAATCTTGGTTGGAAGCTTTGAAACCTTGGTCTTCTTCCTTAATTTTTTTCTTGTTCTTCAATGGAGTTTGGAAAAGAGGGTGTTCTAGAGAGATTAAGAGAATTTCGTTTTGTTCTGATTTGGGACGTGTAATTGTGTTCTAAAATTGACCTAATATCAATATATAGACGTCCCATGTATTACCCTATAGACCGTCCACTTAAATCACCAAAACGCCTCTCCTAAATTGACTACAACTAGGAGAACATTTGACTAAGGGTCTCGGGTTTGACTAGGACTTAAATTAATTAATTAAGTTGCTAATTTATTTAATTAAGTGACCTAGGGTGATTACTAAAGTACCCCTAAGTCGTTAGGACCATAACCAACACATTTCGACCATCTTAGGTTAGGTACTAGGATATTTCTTTAGTTAGTTATTCGGTTACTGTACCCGGTTAGGTCTTAGGTTTTTGGGCACACTAGTTAGTTAATTTTAGTATTTCTAGGTTATTTAGTTAGTTAGGGAAGTTAGTTAGGACCTAGAATTAGTTAGGGAGCTCTGACCCACATGGTTTGGTCCGACTCGAGCCTTCCCCCTAACCGCCCTAACCGAATGCGGTTGGGCTTGTCTCTTGGACGTTTGTAGCACATCTGCTTGAACATGTGCTTGCATATGTGTTGAGTGCACTTTCCCTAACCTTGCACTCTGGAAAGTTCACTTTTTGTCCAAGGATCCTCACTATGTCCTTGGGCACTGCTTAATCTACATGGTAATTTAAAATGGTCATATGCTATGGTACCTAGGCTTGACACTTGGATGTCTTGTACCTATTGCCTATTAACGATAACACTAATTATTTTAGCTTAGGGTTTTCATTGCAGGAACAATTCCTGAATAAGCTTGGATGGGAGTATTTGGACATCAAGGTGTATTTTCATTTACTTGTGAATACATACAAAAATTGGATAACACCCTTAAGCCAATATTCTTCAACATGCCCAATATTACTAAATATTGGACAATGGGATGCCTATGTACCTCAATACATATTCTTAAAACCTAACAGTCTCTTCACTAGACAAGTACACTTTCAGGGAACATTATTTTAAGCATTATTAAATAGATTAAGTTCTAGTCTAAGTCATGGAATTTCCGGAGTGTTACAGTGACAAACGACGCCGACATGAAGTCCCGTTACCCTCATATTTTTGATAATTAAGGTTAGTCATTCCTTTTAATAATATAAATATGACTAGAAACTGAAATTTCTTGATTTTTGAGGAAGTCTTGCAAAATATGCATTTTTGAATAGCTTTATAGTGACTTACGGTGAAGTGTGCATTTGCGCTTGAAATTTTGCAATTTTTGCTTGTTTGATTTATGTTGTGCATTTTTGATATGGTGAGTCTTTATGAGCTTATATGTAACATGTTGATAAGTTAAACCTTGTCCTAGTTGACTCATGAAAGTATGTTGAGCTCATTTGAGAAGGAAATTCCTCATAATGAAATGCTTGAGCCTTATGTGTGGTAATTGAAGTTTTGAATTGCCTTGTTGAAATGATATGATTTATGTTGTCTTGAATTGTGGTTGGTTGGGCTGCTAGTATTGAGTCTATTCCTTCCTTCAAAAGAGTTTTAGTGTCATTCGGGGACAATTGTTTCTAAGGCGGGATAATGTAACACTTCAAATATCCAAGAAGCGTGTTAAAGCCTAGCATAGGTCTAATGAGGTCTAGACACTATGTTTAAGTCCTCATTAATGAATATTGGTCATTTAGGATGCTTAGAAACCAAAATGTGCAAGAACGTCCATGACGTCCGGAAATTTGTTCAAAAAGGTACTAGTGTGCCTTAGCTTATTTGACTAGCTTTTAGGATTTGGAAATTCATGAAATTTAGTGAAAAGGTGTATAACATGTATTAAAATCGATTCATGGTCGAAAAGTTTGGGTACGAGTACCCAAGGTTCAACCAAGGTCCCTTTAGGAGGACCCTAGCACGTAGGAGGCAACACTACCTGGCAGTGTGCAACCACGAGATGCAAAGGACGGATTGTGTGTGTATCGACGAGGCATATATGCCAACTGTCGACCTAAACTTAGCCAAAATGCTGGATCCCTTGCCTGCAAAAGTCTCTGACAAGAACTACAGATGTGCAGCACGGAGGAGGCTTGTCTCGTCTACTGACCACGATCCGTCGATCTTGGTGTCGTCGATGGCACTGCATTTTCCTGCACATTTTTAAATTGGTCTTAACTTATTAATTAAGGGGTTAGGTCATTATATAGGTGTTTAAGGGAGTCTAATTAAGTCATTTAAACCCCCACATAAAGATACCAACCCCATTAGATTAATTACAACTCACAAAACAAATCCTCTTCCTTCTCTTTTCTTTCCCTCTCTATTGGAAAACACCATTGAAGACATAGGGAAGGGTTTTGGGGGCTGTAAAGGGGCGATTTAACCATAAAATCTTCATCAAACGTTGAGGTATGGGATCTATTCACCTTTCAGACTTCTTTCCTCGAAGTGTTCATTCAAAGTATTTCTAAAAGTTGAGTTTTCAAGTGCGTTTCATCTAATCTCGAAATGGATGTTGTGAACTATGTTTTATATGATTTCTTTAGGATATAATTGATAGATTAACATGTATTTTAAATTGATTATGACAATTCTCGATTGTTTGGTCTAAATTGTGGAACATGATCCTTAACCCTTAACCCTAGGTGGTGATGTTTACATGTATTATGATTTTCATTCAATTGACTTGGTTATGGATTAGATTACTATCCTATTATGTTATTATCAATAAATAGAGAAATTCTAGGTCTATCATTCTAGTTCTTTAGAGGTCGATTTAGGTTATGAATTATATTATGAAATTGACCTAAGTATCTTGTCTTAAGCTATGATCTAGTATTGAATTTTGTTATAGTGATGCAATTGACCTTGTTATTCTATTGATATCATTGTGTGATGATGTTATTCCCCTAATTTTTTTGAGTTATGGGTTGATTGTAAGACCTTGATGATGATCTATAAAGGAGACTTGGTAAGTCATTGTGATCCCTATACTTTAATTCAAATTATGGTTAATTGTGATTAAGTCATGATGTTGTGTTGGAGTATGCCTTAATTAGGATTGATAGGGTGGTATGATGAAGAATTGAAATGTCTTGACTATAGTTGTGAGGTTGATTAATATAAAATGTTATAAGGATGTTGATGACTACCAATGTGCCTTATTATGAATGAATATGCAAATGTGTTAACCATATATGAATTGTGATGAAAGGATTATACTCATGCAATTCCTATTGAGATATGATGATGATGATTATACAAGGGCTAGATCCTATGACCTAAAATAAGTTATTATTGATAAATAAATACAGTAAAGATATTTCAGAAAGGGAGTTAGCTAAGCACCGAGTGAACTTGACAATGGGAGGTGACGACTTTCCATAGAGGAAGAGTTACCCTATAGTTCTATATATGATGTTGACTCCCCTTTGAGGGATGCTCATTCAAATGGATTCCCATGAGAGGAGGCACCAATTAACAAGTGGTATGAAGAGGGAAGTACGTATCTCTTAGTTCTTGAACTATGTTGCCCCCATAGGAAGACTATCTAGTGGATCCACCTAGGACGCTATGTTTTTGTTTGGTTTTACTTTGGCCAGTAGACCACCTTCCATTGGTGTAAGGTTTTACAACACCGGATTCCACACTTATATCCTGTCGTCTATGTCGGTTAAGGCAAGTGTTCCCTAAACTAAAATGAAGTAATGATGTATAAACTAACTAAAGTGACTTGAAGGGTTTGAATAAGCCTAGGTAAGGGTATAGGACTCTACCTATGCCTTGCACTAGTTTTCCTTGATGGGAGCTTTAGGAGGTTGATATTATATATGTATATGACGATAAATGTAAATGATATTATATGATGATAATGATGCCTATGAACATGTAATTGGTCCTTATTGTTAAGTATGGAATATGTATGCTTGAACGTTATGTTATGTGGGGTGAGTCATTAGTCATGGTTCTTGTTGGGTTACTTGATTGAGTGAGGTTATGGGGCTTTGCTTGGTCATTGCACTTGTTGACTTCATGGGGATTTACGATTGGTTATCTTGCTTTATTATGATATGCTAACTTCTTAATTGTGCATGTGATGTTATTTCTTGATGATAGAGTTGGATTGGATTATGGGTTTAAGTAAGTTGATATGTATATGACTCGCCTTGACTTGTTGAACATGTCTTCATGATTGGTATGGTTTGCTTGGTTGTGCATAAGACTTTCAAAAGGTAAAATGGCATGTTTTAACTAAAATAATTTTTTAGCATGATTTCGTGTTATATGTGCATTATGGTCTCATACATAGTACAAGTGACGTACTAACCCCATTTTCTTTCTTTTCCCAAACATGTAAGGTTTTGGTCATTGATTTCTCATTCGTGACGACTTGAAGAACACTTGGATATTATCTACCATCCTAGTGGGTAGGTCCTAACTTTCCGAGGGCGATGCAAATATCTAGCTTATGGAGTTGTTTAGTTCGAAGACTCTTATCTTTCTTCTATTATAATTTGAGTACGATTTGCATAAGCCTATATGTGGTTTCTTTACGTTCATGTAGGGCTATGCCCAATTTGCTATGATCGTTTTAGATGGTTATGAGATGAGACAATCTTTGAGACTATGTTCTATTTTATATACATATGTATGTGCAATAGAAGTAGAATACTATGTAATCTTCTTATACGAAGGGTCTATGTATACTCGATATGTATATATATGTGTATGTAGAGGTCTATGTAAACCTCAATGTAGAAGTAGTAAAAGTTTTTAAATTTTCCGTATTTTTGACCTATGAATGTTATGACGAATGCTAAGAGGCTAGTCTTAGTCCTCAAAGATGATGCCGACGCCGGTTACGTTTAGGGGTGCTCCCCGGATGTGAAAAATCCTATAGTACATGGGATAGTGAAGGCACCCGGATCTTCCTTCTTCTTCACAAGAGACCTTGTAGCAATAGCACTGCAATGCTGCGTTCTGTCATCATCATCAAAACTCACCGAACTCTGCTTAGTCACCATATCCTTCATAAACTTAGCATAACCGAGCATTTGTTCCACAGCTTCTATCAAAGGGACATTGATGGTAAGTTGTTTCAACATAGTTATAAGTCGCTGGTATTTACCATCTTTAGTCTTCTTTACTTAACTCTTGGGAAATGGTGGTGGAGGCCTAGTAATTGGGATAAATTTCTGAGATACCTCTCCTACTTTCGTTGTTTTGTCCACCAACTCTCCACTAGCTTCTACTACGTCTTTGTCTTTTCTCATATCACCTTCTACTAAGGGCGACGTAGGTGGATCAATGGTCTGTTTACCACCTTGAGTAGTGACTTTCATGCAATGCCCGTCATTTTAATGATTCTGTATAGTGTTGCTTGGAATAGTTCAAGGTTGGCATGGGTTCACAGTAGTGGACAATTGAGCCATTTGTAACTCAAGGTGCTTAAATAAAATCGCATGTGCATACACCTTCTGTCCAATGTTAGCTAGGTCACCTCTCATCTCCTTGACATTCTCATTACTAGCATCAAACCTCCTCATCATCTTGTGCAACATATCCTCAACACGCACCATACTACCTCCACCGTCTCTAGGAGTAACTTCCTAATTTTATGGGGGAATATAGGGCACACTCCGATCATTCCTCTGACAATAGTTAATCTGGTTGAAGTTGTTGTCGCGGTTGTAGTTCCAATCTCGGACATATTGACCCACTCTGTTGTAGTTACAATAGTTCTGACCTTGGTTTCCTTGACCTTGATGCTAATTCTCTTGATTGGAGCCTTGGGTTTTTGGTCGGAAACCCCCGGTTTGATCATTCACTTAATAGGCATCTGATTCATAATAGTACTCATATACCGGCAGTGGTGGTTTAGTCAAGTAGTTAATCGCATTTACCTTCTCTTCACCTCCGCTAACATATTTCAAGACTAACCCTAGCTCAGTTCTCATCTGCGCCATCTCTTCATGAATCTCGTTTGTAGATTGAACCGCAAAGGTGTTTATCCCAGTGTCCGACTTTGTAGTGTTCCAAGCCTTGTTGTTGCGAGATATCTTCTCCAACTTCTCTGCAATCTCTGCCTATGTACATTCACCATAGTAGCCACACGCAATAGTATCCAAAATTGCTTTATTGTTATCATCTTGACCCTTGTGGAAGTACTCTTTCAGCGACTCATTGTCGATGCGGTGGTTAGGGACGCCTCTCACGAACGCAGCAAATTTGTCCAAAGAGCTACTCACCGAATCTCTTGTTAATACCACAAAGTTGTTCACCTTATCCTTGTGGTTGTGTTTTTTGGACACTAGATAGTACTTTGTTAAGAACACATCTCTCAACTGATCCTAAGTGTAGATGGAGTTATAGGGTAACTCAGTAAACCATATGTCGGCATCTCCTGTCAGTGATAGAGGAAATAATTGAAACCCAATCACATTCATATCCAAGTCTTGTATACCCACACAACTTTTGCATACAGACCTCAGTTTAGCTATATTGGCATGTGGGTCCTCGTATGGTAGTCCCGAGAATAAAACTCTCACGATGAACATCTACATCAAGCTACTCGTCACCACGAATGCATGCCCAGGTGGTAGAGGGGGTAGTACAAAAGGTCCATCGGAATCTGCAATGTTAAAGTTTCCCCTAGAGTAATCCTGAAGTCGTGGGGCTGCTGGAGGTTCTATTCTCACAACCTCTCTGAGTTGGTTCTCAGCTCGTGCCTGATTGTGTGCCTTAACTGGTAGTGGAGGCTTCCGGTCTGCTCCATCACCCCGATTGGTTGGGATATTATTAGGACCCGAGAGTCCCCTTATCATTTAGGGCAACCCTTAGGTCGGACAATTGCGTACTTGAACTTTCGGAGGTCTTGTACTAGCAATTTGCTATCATTCATTACATATGACATGAAAGTAGTATGCAATTAAAACTTTTGACGTCAATGATTATAAAAAGGAAATATCTTTTATCAATACTAAAGAGTGATCTCGTCTTCACAGGCCAACTTAAAGACACGACATAAATATCATAGAGACACAACCCTTTACATTGAATGTAAATACATAATAAGTCTTAATGATAGAATCTAAGAAATAGAACTATGCCCTCGAATATATGAGCACATAGTTAGTCTTGAGAGAGTCGATTCCCAAGCTTTGCCTTCTAGTCTTCAACTTGCCTCCAACCTATAGTTAAGTATAGAAAATAATGGGGTTAGTACAAAACAATTTACTAAGCACGGCACATGTAAAATCATGCAAAAAGGAATGTTTTAGTAAATAAGCTTACATGCCAAATAAGTAAAATCTTCATGAAGATAGAGTTAAAATATGATAAGAATCATCATTTATCACATGAAGTATAACTCTCATAATTTTAGAACCAAGACATACTTTACAGTAAACTCAATTGCATTACAGTGAACACAGTGAGACATTACAGTGAACAATTCATCCCAAGCCCAGTGAACTCATTTCCTTTGAGGTTTCCCTAACCAAGTTATCCTAAGACTCGCTAAGGTAAGACATGAAGGAACCACCCATACACTTCCTTCAATACACACAAAACTGATCCTTAAGTCTACCAACTATAGGCTTACCTCGCATGGGAAACAAGTACAAACACTTGACTAGACATTTGAAGGACATTCATTCATTAAAGACATCACATAAGTGCCCTTCTCCAATGGTACTTGTAAGTTACACTATGTGCAATATGAGAGAAGCATCCCATACTACTATTCCCGCTTAGTGTTCCTTGAGGATTCCCTTAGATTAAGTACACTACATGTATCATTGATAACTTCATTATATAAAATTTAACTTTTACTTGCTTCCTTAACATTAGACATTAAGTCATCTAACTTCATTTACAACACATGATAACACATTAATACACTTCATATAAAACACAACAAGACTCCCCTTTCGGAAGGTCTACTTAGTGTAGTGGATAGATAACGTCCCATACCACCACCTAGTACATTGTTTTAAAAGAATTAGTTCATTCACTTCATATAAAACACACCAAGACTCCCATTTCGGAAGGTCTACTTAGTGAAATGGATAGATAGCATCCCATACCACCACCTACCCTAAGTAGTACATTCTTTTTGGAGATTTAGTTCATTTACTCTTTTGTGGGGGAATATCTTTAACCGACATAGACCATGAGAGCTAGATTTCATGTCTTCCCGATACTACCCTTATCAAATGAGGTATCCCCACTTGCCTAGGGTAGCGTCATTCTCTTATCTTTTACATGGATTTTCCAATAGCTACACCTATTCGGGCGCATAGTTAAGGGATATGGAGATTTTTACTAAGTAACTCATTCTCTACTAACTAGGAGTACTCATCTCATGAGGTACATTGGAATACGACATCTCAACTCACGAAGTGTAACCACCCCTTCTTCATATCCTTTCGGTGCTAAGCATAACTCCCCCACAGAGTGTTAACCATTCATTACTATAGGTTAAGGTATAGATAATTAGCACCACATCTCAACTCACGAAGGGTACTTATCCTTAGAGGTTACATTCGAATACCACATCTCAACTCCCGAAGGGTATCCAACCTCCAACTTATCTTAGAAAGATCTTGGGAATTGTGAGGTTGCTACTAAACACTTCATCTCAACTCACGAAGAGTGTTTACCCCAAAAATCCCCTTTTAGTTCACATTCTTTAACTTCATTCATTCATTCATTCAACGTGTGAATATGTGTGTAAATGTGAGCACACCTTTCACATAAATCATCACTTTCATAAAATTGGATTCTAAACATGCTTAAATCTAGATTCATCATATTAAACACTTTGACATGCTTCACATAATCATAAAGTTCCTTTAGACATTATCTCTAACATGCTTCACATAACAAGCGTCTTAAAACATATCAACAAGAACAACTTCATTATCATCATACTTCACATAATATGCCTTCATGGCCTCATTCATAATACAAAATAATTCACATTCCTATATTTCAACTAAACACCTCCACCACAGGTGGACCACACCACTCAAGAGAATTTCATAATAAGAATTAAACAATGTAACCAACTTACCATTAATCCAAGATTTCACCACCTATAATCAACTCCTCAATAATACTTCATAAAATATACCTTAGGTCAGTAGCTAAGTGACAGTATAACCATAAAGATACTCTAACTCTAACATTATCAAATCATGTTCATTAGACCCATTTCATAAGTCAAAAGTTGATAAAAGCAATAACATGGTTTCGTTGAAGTTTTAGCTTTAAAATAATTAACTAACATTACAAATATCATATTTGATGTTAAAACATATTCATACAATACCCATACTTAGAGTCCAAGGTAGAAGAAGTTAGGATTTGAAATATCTTTTGAAATTCCATAAAATGGCTCCTTGAATGGAAGAGAGTTCAAGGATGACAACCATACATCAATAAGAAGAAAACCCATGATTTTTTATGAAGAAACGTCCACAACCATCCCCTCCAAGCCCTTCCTTGAGTCCAAGCTTATATTGGGTTTTGAGAGAGTCTTTCTTGAGAGAGGGTTTTGAGTTTTCGAAAATGAAGTCTAAAATTAGGTCTTAGAGTTTGAACCCTCTTAATATACTTAAGAGACCCTAAAATAATCATCCATGGTTCATAAAACACTTGGGGTAAATTTAACAAAAACCCCAAGCTGAGGCTGATTTTTGACAGCTTTATGTAGGCACCATCGACTCTCCTTCACAGACGGACCGTTGCCCAGTCGACGCCCCTTAGATGGGGTTCGTCGATTGGGGATGAGTCTCTATCTTGTGCAGTCCTTGCTAGCCTTGCAGGGCGAGTTGACCAACGGCCCGTCCCTTGTGGTCGTAGGTCTTAGGAATATCCTACATCAATTTCGATTAAAACGAACATGTAAAACTCGCTAAAACACATGTTAAGGGGTTTAACATCCTAGTACGAATAAACCTAGGACCTATTAGGGGCCCTAGAGAAGGACCAATGACTTGGCAACAAAACTGCCAAAGTAGTATCAACCAACGAACCAAACGACGGCCAATCAACCAATCGATGGCTCGTCGACCTTGTCCGTCGATTGGAAATTCAAGTTTACAGGTTTTAGGTGATTCATACCTAAACCACGATCCCTTATCAATGGGACGTCTATCCATCAGCGATGCATCGTTAATGGGCATCGATGGTGGCCTGCAAAAGTTGTCCAGTTGCAGCCTCACTTGGGGTGTTTTCGTAAATTCACTCCAAGTCTTTTATAGAAATGGACGTTTGTTTTAGGGTATTTAGGGTATCTTAAGTTTTTTATACTCCTAAAAATAGGTTTGTCTTTATTATTAAAAATTCAAAACCCCTCCATATAGAAAGACTCTCTCAAACTCCATAGAAGCTAGAACTCAAGGAAGGTCTAGAAGTGAAGGTTTTGGATGCTTTCTTAACCAAAATTTCATGGGTTTCTGAGGTATGGTATTCCATCATTTAACCTCTTTTCATTCAAGGAGCCATTCCAAAGAGATTTCAAAAAGTGTTTCAAACTCCAACTTCTTCTATCTTTGAATCTAAGCATGTGTATTTGCATGAAAATGTTTTAAGGATTGAAATATGTTATTTTTAGTGTAAGTTGATGATTTTAATTTCAAAACCCTGATAAACTCATGCTCATGCATATTTTAAACTTTTAGCTTATGAAGTGGGTTTAGTGTTTATGTCTAGATACTGTTAGAGTTGAGTTTCCCATGTTTTATTTTGAATTACGTACTTACCGTTCATGCTTTATTATGATGTTTGATTAAATGTTGAGAAAAGGAGGTAAACATATGGGTTAATGGCAAGTTGGTTTATGTTGTTTAGTTCTTATTGAAGTGATTTTGAATAGTATAGTCCATCTTTGGTGGAGGTGTTTACTTGAAGTATATGAATATTATTAAATATGTGTATTGTGATTATGGACTTGAAGACGTTGTATGTGAATTTAAATGATGATTTTGAATGATATGCATGTGGTACTCGTATGAAGTTGTTAATGTGTGACTCGAAAATATCATGTCTTAAGGAAGTATATGTATATGTGAAGCCTGATAGTGTGTGAATTATGATGAATGAAGGTAAGCATGTTTATAAGTCAATGTTATAAAAATGGTGATTATGTGAAAGGTGTGCTCACACATAGTCACAAACAAACAATTTGAATGAATGAATAAAGTTAATGAATGTGAATGGGGGATTGTAGGGTGGACACTCTTGGTGAGTAGAGATGAAGTGTCTAGCTCATTCCCTACTATCCCTAAAAACTCTTGTAATAAAAAGGTTAATTTGTGGGTGGAAAATCTTCGTGAGTTGAGATCAAATGTTTAGTAGAAAACTCACTATTACCATGAGATTTCTACGATAGGTTGGAGCTTAGATACCCTTCATGAGTTGAGATGTGGTGTTCAAAAGTAACCTCTAGGGATAAGTACCTTTCGTTAGTTGAGATGTGGTGCTAAATAGCTATCCCTTAACTATATTTAATAAATGTTAAAGACTCTTTGGGGGAGTATGTTTAGCACCGACGACATTTGAATAAGGGGTGGGTACACTTCGTGAGTAGAAATGTTGTATCCAATGTACCTCTTGAGATGAGTGTTCCTCGTTAGTAGAGAATGAGTTACTTAGAAACAATATCCTTATCCCTTAACTATGAGCCTGTATAGGTGTAGCTATTGGAAAATACATGTAAAGGATAAAGAGAATGGCCCTAGCTTAGGCAAGTGAGGATCCATCATCTAGTAGGAGTTAATACCGGTCGGATTACATGTCTAGCTCTCATGGTCTATGTCAATTAAAGTTATCCCCCACAAATGAATGAAATGAACTAAATCTTCTAAAGGGTGTACTACTCAGTGTTGGTGGTTTACTAGGGCGATATCTATCAATCACACAAGTAGGCATTTGGAGGGATTCTTGGTTTGTCCTTATATGAAATTGAATTGATGAGTCAATTGTGATGTAAATGAAGTAATGTGACATCATGTCTAATGAAAGTGAAGCATGTTGATTATATGTATAAGATTCATGCAGTGTGATGATTTATGTGTAGATTTATCAAGATTATGTAAATGATGAATGTGATGTGCCTAGTCTAAGGGAATTCCTAAGGAGCACTAAGGTGGGAGTAGTAGTATAGGATGCTAATTTCACATTGCACGAAGTGTAACTTAGGGGTTACCTTGGAGGATGGTCCTTTATGTGAAGTTTCTAAATGCAGTTCTTCTAGTACCTTAGAAATAAATGTTGACTTGTGAAATGATATGAAGCATTCCTATCCTTGGTAGCCTTGATAATAATATAGGTGTGTATTGAACAGATTGTATGGACGGTTTCTTCATATCGTACTTTAGTGAGTCTTCGTATAACTTTGGATAGGAATAGTCTTTATAATGGATGAGTTCACTGTAAAGTGTAATCGTATGTTGAAATTATGGAAGTTTTACTTTATGTGTTAAATTATGATCTATTTGATGTTTTTTGACTATATTCATGAAGGTTTTATTAAAATAGCCTGAAAGCTTTATTTCAACTAAAATATCCTATTTTGCATGATTTTGCATAATGCCATACTTAGTATAATGTTTATACTTATTTAGGTCTAAAACCATCATTGCTCAACATATAAGGCTCTAGTATAAGCCGTGGAAATTCCCGGGTGTGTCAATACTTCCCCCTTAAGAACATGCATCCCCGAATGACACTCTAAACCATTTTATAGGAAGAAAATGCTCAAGACTAGCAGCCAACCAACCAAAAATACCATAATGAGTCACAGCTCATAGGAGGAAATATCAACTCCTTTCAACAAATAAACATAGCATCAACATTAGGAACTTAATCCACGCATACCATAACAAAAGCTAAACTTTTGATATCACATAAGGAGGTACTACCTTCGCCAATTCTATATGAGCTCAATATGAACATTAAAAGTTGACATGTTTATTACTTATCAAAACAATGTCAATTATGCTCATTATAATCTTCCATGAACACTTATAGCACACAACAAACTTAAGTGAAAGCCTACATAATAAACATATTTCATGGAAAGACAAGAACTCAACTTAGGCATTAATTTCTACTATAATATGCACATATTTAGAAAAACATGATAAGTTCAACATTAATCATAATAGTCATATAAGGAATTACGAACCTTAATCTTGGCAAGGAGTAAGGGGAAAAAGATGAGCATAGCGGGTCTTCATGTCGGCCTCGGACTCCCATATTGCACCCTCAACAAGGTTGTTCCTCCATAGAACTTTTACGGAGGCAACCTCCTTATTACTCAATTTTAATAACTTGGCGGTCCAAGATCTCAACCGGGACCTTTTCATATGAGAGGTCTTCCTTTACCCTCAAACCTTCTAGAGGGATTATGGAAACTGGATCACCTATACACTTCTTAAGCATAAAAACATGGACCATCAGGTGTATCATGGCCAACTCACTTGGCAAATTCAACTCGTAGACGACACTCCCGACCCTCTTCAAAATTTCATACGGCCCCACATAATGGTGACTAAGTTTCCCCTTCTTTCCATACCTCATCACCCCTTTCATGGGTGAAATTTTCAAAATAGACACAATCTCCTACTTCGAATTCAAGGTCCCTTTCTATTGTCGGGATAAGATTTTTGTCAACTTTGAGCCTCTTTTAGTCTATCTAATATAACTCGAAACTTCTCAAGAGCTTCATAAACCAAGTCGGGACCAAGTAGATGAAACTCACATACCTCATACCACCCAACCGGGGATCTACACCTTCTCCCATAAAGTGCCTCAAAGGGTGCCATGTAGATAGTAAAGTGGTAGCTATTGTTGTAGGAGAATTCTATCAAAGCTAGGTGGTCATCCCAATTACCTTTGAAGTAGATGAAGCAAGTCCTCAATATATCTTTAAAGGTTTGAATAGTGCATTCTGCTTGACCATCCATCTTAGGATGAAAAGCAGTACTAAGTTTCACCTTCGTACAAATCCCACTTTGGAAAGATTTCTAAATATGGGAGGTAACTTGAGTACCTCTATTAAAAATGATGGACAAAGGGGCTCCATGCAATCTCACTATTTCTTTGAAGTACAATTTGGCATAATCTTCCGCAGAATATGTGACTTTGACGGGAAGAAAATGTGCAGACTTGGTCAACATATCCACAATGATCCATATCGAGTCATGTTGCCTTCGGGTACGAGGAAGCCTAAATATGAAATACATGTTAATATTCTCCCACTTCCCTGTGGGAATGTCTATATTTTGAGTAAAGCCTCCCAAACTTTGGTGCTCCACTTTTACTTGTTGGCAATTCGGACACTTACCGACAAAATTCGCTATGTCCCTTTTCATACCATTCCACCAATATGTTTCTCGTAAGTCACGGTACATCTTTGTGGAACCCGGTGAATGGAATATCGGGATCCATGAGCCTCTTCCATGTTCAATTCCCTCAACCCATCCACATCCGGTACACACAATCTTCCTTGTTGCCTAAGCACCCATCTTCCCCTTAAGAGAAGGAATCATTAGATTTACTAAGGACTGTTTCCTTTAACTCCATCAATAGAGGATCAATGTGTTGCTTGGATTTTATCCCAACCACTAGAGACGACTCGGATGTATGGAGAACAATTACACTGCCCTTTAGAGTCTTCTAGTCGGTCACCTAACTGGGCCAACCTATGGACATCTTTTACTAGCTCTTTCTTATCATCTTCAACATGCGTCACACTACCCATGGATACTCGACTCAAAGAATCTGCCACCACATTAGCTTTCCCTAGATGGTAAAGTACACTCATATCATAATCATGTAAAAGCTCTAACCATCTTCTTTGGCGTAACTTCAAGTCTTTTTGGGTGAGTACATATTCAAGACTTTTATGATCCGTGAACACGTAAACATGCACCGCATATAGATAGTGTCTCTATATCATTAAAGAAAATACCACTACCGCAAGTTCAAGGTCGTGTGTTGGGTAATTCTTTTCATGAGGTTTAAGTTTCCTAGATGCGTATGCTATAACTTTGTCATGATGCATGAGCACACACCCTAGACCAACTTGGGAGGAATCACAATAAACCACAAACCCATCGATACCCTGCAGTAAGGTCAATACCTGAGCGGAGGTGAGTCTATTTTTCAATAATTGGAAGCTCTTTTCACATGATTTTGATCATTTGACTTTGGACTTCTTGTGGGTTAAGGTAGTTAATGGAGATGCGATAGATGTAAATCCGTCAACAAACATCCTATAGTAACCAGCCAACCCTAAAAAATTTCGAATGTCGGTAGGACTCAAAGATCTAGGCCAACTTTTTACCACTTCAGTCTTTCTTGGATCGAACTCAACCCCTTCAATAGAAATAATGTGATCAAGAAAAGCTACCGACCGCAACCAAAATTCACATTTACTAAATTTAGCGAAAAGTTAGTTATCTTTAAGAACTTGCAAAACTATTCTCAAATGATCAATATGATTATCCTCACTCCTTGAGTATATCAAAATATCGTAAATAAAGACAATCACGAACAAATCAAGTTACTTTCTAAAAACTCGATTCATGATATCCATGAAAGCCACCGGGGTATAAGTTAGGAAAATGACATAAAAAGGAATTCGAATTGATCATATCTTTTTTGAAATGTCATTTTTTGAATCTCAACCTCCCTCACCCTAAGTTGGTGATAACCCGATTTCAAGTCAATCTTTGAAAAGTAACTCGCTCCTTGGAGTTGATCAAACAAGTCATCAATCCTAGGGAGCGGGTACTGAGTTATTATAGTGACTTTGTTTAATTGACGATAATCGATACACATTCTCAAAGACCCATCTTTCTTCTTTACGAATAATACCAGGGCACCCCATGAAGATATGCTTTGTTGAATAAAACCCTTATCTATAAAATCTTTGAGTTGAGACTTTAGTTCTTTCAACTTTGCCGATGACATCAGATAAGGAGGGATTGATATACGTTGTGTATTTGGTAATAGATCTATACCGAAGTCAATCTCCCATTCGGGAAGGATTCCATGAAGATCATCAAGAAAGACTTATGGAAACTCCCTCACCATGGGTACCGACTCTATGAGAGGGACCTCAGATTTAAGATCTATGGCTCTTACTATGTGATAGAGACAACCCTTTGCAATCAACTTGTAAGCTTTTAAACACAAAATGATCTTACGCCTAGGATTTGAGTTTCCTCCCTTCCACTCAAAAACGGGTTCATTCGGAAATTGAAATTTAACCACACTTGACCTACAATCAATAGAGGCAAAACATACATACAACCAATCTGTTCCGTATATAATATCAAAATATAGCATATCAAGTTCTATCAAGTCAACCAACATAACACTATTGGGAAAGAAATAGGACACCCTTTATAGACTCTTTTAACCACAACGGAAACACACACCGGGGTAGAAATCGAGAAAGGCTCATCTAAAATGTCGGGTAGTATATCAAATTTCATGGTTACAAGAAGGGTAACAAATGACAACGTAGCTCCCAGATCTAACAAAGCATATACATAAAAGGAAAATAATTTTAACATACCGGTAACTACGTCCGGTGAGCTCTCTTGATTACTTCGATATTGGAGAGAATAGAAGTGATTCTTCTTAGGAGCATCTGGGTTAGGGGAACTTGATTGAGCTTGAGAATTTTCCCCTACTTGAGTCTTCATCATAGTGCAATATTTCTTCATGTGACCACTCTTGCCACAATTATAGCAATTACCCGTGACCACAAGACACTTGCCATCATGCTTTCTACCATATTTAGAACAAACAGTCCTTCAACATAAGAACAACCACCTTTTCCCTCTTGGGGCTTCGGAGTAGGCACTTTACTCTTATTTTCCCTTGGAGCACTAGAAGATTCTTGATTAGAAAACCTCTTTTTTAACCTTTGTTAGTCTTTAACCTCATACCTATTCTTCAAAGAATTCCCCTCTTTGGTTCTCACCTTCTTCAACTCCCTACCAACTTGCTTATATTTTTGCTACTCAATTTGTTCGGAATGAACCATGATACGAGAGATGTCCATGCTAGGAATCAACATAGCCAACCTACATTCATTAACCACAAGATCGGATATCCCCATGACAATTTTTTTCATCTTGGCTCTAGAATCCGCAACAATTGTACGAGCATGATTTTATAGTTGAGTAAACTTGACGCTATATTCCCTCACACTCATACCCCCCTTGACGAAGGTTTATGAATTCTCGCATTTTCCTCTCCCATAATTCCAAGGGGAAGAACCTATCAAGGAAAGTCATCTTGAAAGCATGCCAAGTAATTCGTCCTTCTATAATCGGCCTTTCATCGCTCCATTGCTCATGCCAAACTTGAGCCATATCCTTGAGTTGGTAGGCGTCTAGTTCCGCCTTTTCTTGAGAAGAAATACCCTAGCTTCAAGAACCTTGAACACTTCATCAATGAACCCTTGTGGGTCCTCCTAACAATAGAACCATAGAAAGTAGGGGGTTCATCCTTGTGAAATCCCTAATTCTTGAAGTGGTGGTATTAGCATTGGGGTTCAGTTGCATGCTTGTATCCCTAGCAACTTGGGTAGCCAACACTTGAGTCAAGCTATGAATGGCTGACCTTATCTCAACATTAGACATAACCCCTTCTTCAATAGGAACTTCAAGGTTTTGAGGAGCTTGAGGGGGAACCTCTTCTTTCAAATTCTCCTCTCCGGCCCTTCGAGCATTGTTCCTTCTTTTATTCATTGCCTATAAGCGCAAATAAAGGATTAAAAGAAAGGACTAGATAGAGTTAAGACTCTTAGGCAAGACTAAGGAATAACAAGAGAGTTACAGTTCCTAGGCATCACATAGTCTCTTATTCATAAGTATGGTGCTCTTCGCAATTATGAATAAGACCCTACATAGACGTTGTTAAATGAGACATGAATCATAAGAAGATTTAACCTCATTCTCTGATACCAAGTTTGTTACGACCCAAAGTACCCCCTCGGCGTAACCGACGTTGTCGTCCTCTAAGAAGACTAACACAAGCCTCTTACCATTCGTCATAGAAAATCATAAGTCAAAATCGCGGAAAGTAAAAACATTTGCTTATATAGCAAGGAGGCTTACATATACCTCTACATAGGAAGCATACATAGGCTTCTTGCAATAGACAACATAACAACACTTAGGAATTTAGTCTACTACATTGTCTCATATCAACCATTTATAACGATGTCAAACAATCTGGGCAAAATCCTTATACAAATCCATAATTGCCTCATAGGGCTTACATCAATAACTTCAACAATAAGAAATAAATGAATGTCTACTAGACAATACAAGTATTACTAAGATAGAGTGTGTGGTAGCATTTTCGAACTAGAGGGCATACCAAAACATGGAGAGTCTAGTCCAAGCCTTCTTTATTTAGCCTCAATGATACCTCAATGGCCCGAACATACAATGTTTGGGGGGAAAAGGGATGAAATATGGGTTAGTACAAACCACATGTACTAAGTATGGTCCCTATGCATAAAAAATGTTAATTCGTGAGAAAAGGCACAATTTAGTCAAAACTATGCACAATGACCAAAAATTTAATATACACATATAAGGAACATCATAATCATATCAACATATAAGTAACTCAAGCAACGCTTGTGCAATGCTAAGAATAAAGTCCTATAAACCTATCCAAAGCTAAGTATCACATTAAGCAACACATTTCATACTTACAACATATTCTCATATATAACATGCTTCATATATCAACATTAGTCATAACATATCAACATAATCATAAACATAATGTAACAACCCTAAAAATGAATAGGATCAATACTTAGGTGTTTCAAGAATGCTTGCGATTAGACCAAGGTCCACACGTATTGATACGCGTAGAACCAGACCTCAGAACCCTTACTACGACCAAGCCAACTAACTTGGGGAGTTAATTGAGCTTGGAAAGGTTGGAACCAACCATGTGAGGCTCACGAAAACGAAGATTTAATCGAAAGAGTTTTTACCGGACTCAAAAGAAGAAATTTTAAGTTTTGAGGGTCCAAGGGTAAAATGGTCTTTTCCAGGCCAAGGGTAATATTATAATTACCTGAGTAATTAATTATTTAATTAATTAAGTTAAAAATAAAGAAATTCGGGTGGGACAACCCGAAGTGACCCATTTTCGCAAAATGGGGTCACCCGGGTTCGAACCCCACTAGAAGCAAGATTAAACTTGCTTTTATTTTAATGTGTTAACTTAATTTTTAATAAATAATTAATATTAGATGATTTAGGAAAAATAAATCATATTTTTATTAATTCTGATTAATTATTGAGTTGACTAATTCAAACCCACAAAGTCCTACTTCTACTAGACTTCTATCTCCCATTTCCCCCACTCTCTCTTGCACGATTCTCTCTCTCTTTCACTCTCTTTTCTTGGCTGAAAACGTGAGAAAACAATTAGCAAAAGAAAAATAAAGTCAAGGCAAAAGTTCATCAAGAACTTGAAAGATAGAAACTCAAAGAGAAAACAATCCGGTAACGTTAAGCAGAACTACTACGCTAGTCGGGTGAGGTGTGAGTGTGGGTGTTTGGACTGATTTTTGGAGAGGTTCTTGGGCAGCATTCTGGAAATTTAACAAGAAAACAAGGTATGGGTCTTCTTACTCTTGGTCCCTTTCCCAAGAGACCCCTAGGACTCAGTATATTCGGCTCAAAAACTAAGGTTGATTCCCCTATTTTATGCTCCCTGTCATTAGCTCCCAACGAATGTAGGTTGGTATGAATGCTGGTAGACTTAGGATTATGTGATGTTTGTGTTAAATGTTAATGTGTTGGATGTACGTTAGTTTATGAAAAGACAAACCATGTATGTGTGTTCGAAATTAAGAAAGATGTATGCCATATTTGGAGTCTCGGCCTTGAGGCTTAAAATTGCTAATGTTGTGTTTGTTAATTTACGTACCCAAACTCATGAAGATTGTGATGTTCATAATTAAGAAATGTGGCTGACTTGAATAAGAATTTGATAGCCAATAAATTCTCTAAAGGATGAACTTAAAAATATGTTGAAGTGGAATTATGAAAGAATGTATGAACTAAGTAAAACATTGATGTTATGAGTTAAAAGTAACTAAAATTTTCCAGCATTGTACAAGTTAATATAGACTAAATTAAAATGCATATGAATCTGGAAAATTTACTAAAGAAATAAAAGAATGAGGCCACTAGGAATTGAACCCGTGACCTCATCCTTGGGCGAAACAGACACGGCAAAGGGTGAGGGCTGGGGGGTTCGATCCAGGGTCTGAGCAAGGGCTAGAATAAGAGAAAAATTAATGAGGGGAGTGGGATTCGAACCCACCACCCCTCGGTCAGAATTCATGAAAAGTAGAAGGAAAAATAAAATTAGAAAAAGATGTTGGGGCTAAGGGGATTCGAACCCCTTAGCTACTGCCGCGGAATTAAATGATAAAATAAGTGAGGCCATGGGGGTTCGATCCCATGACCTCACTGTACATGCCCTTAACTTAGAGAAAATATAAAAATATAATTATGGGGATGTGGGGGTTCGAACCCACCACCTCACAGCCCTTAGCGAAAATTTATTAAAAGAAAGAAGGTTGTGGGGGTTCGAACCCACAACCAACTTACTTGAACGAAATTAAGAGAAAAATAAAAGAGGTTGTGGGGGTTTGATCCCACAACCTCTTGGTTTAAGAAATAATAGGAGAATAACATGTTAAATAAAAAAAAAAGGTGGGGTTGTGGGGACTCGAACCCACAACCTATCGGCCAATGTAAGAGAAATTTAAAATAGAATAGTAAGCCTTAAATGTAAATATTGTGATTTGACTTAGAGTTAAAAATGTTATGAATATTAGAATGAAATCAATTAATAATGTAAATGACATTCAATTGATTCAAGACTTGGGTTCCTTGCCCAAACTTCCGTTTGATACATAAGTCGTACGTGAACAAATCATCCAAGAATAATGCCACCTACTTAGATCAAATTCAAGATCTTGGCATAACTACAAGATACATAAGTCTTGTACTACATAATCTTAGGAATGCAAGAATTACTTAACGAACTATGAATGAAGCCTCATGGCTTGTGTGTATAGACTCATAAGTCTAACATACGTTCAAAAGTAAGTGAACCTAAGATGTATGAAATGAAATGATGAACCTTAGAAGGGTTAAGTATGAGTGTAAATACACTAAATGGCCAAGTGCATTGGCATATGAAGAGATGAAAAATGAAATAATGAAATCCTAGAAGGATTAAGTAAGGGTGTGAAACACACCAAATGGCCAAGTGCATTGGCATATGATGAAATGAACATTCACGTAATAAGAGGTGAATAACTATGAAAAGCAAAGATGCTAATGATGATGAATGTGGTGACAACATGATAAGAGGCTAACGTAAATGATGAGAGCAATCTCAAATGAGCCTAAGTAAATGTTACTAATACTTACTCACCTATGAGAGTGTAAGATAATGAAGAGACCAGTCTCTATGAACACTCTAATGAGAGTATTGAGCTTAACACACTCAATACGAATGATGAGATGAGAAATCATCTAATGAGATATGATGTCCTCATACTAGAAGTCAGCTTCCATGACGTATGAGATGAATGAAATGGAACTTTATACTGAGCACCGATAGACTAGCTATGAGCGGTGATGCCTTCTTTCGGGAAGGGCGAAGGTTCACGTAACTCTCATGAGATGAGACTGTCCGGCTTGCCGGGTATGGGTCTCCTTATATCTCCTAGTCTTCGAACCTATACTGCCAATATAGGGATCTGGCGGGGTTAAAATCCCATGTACGCTAGCATGTTATGGGATCACTTTGGCCGGTGATTCCACCTCTTTTCGGTGTGGGGGAGACACTGGATTTCATGATGGTCACATGATCTATGTCGGTTAAAGTTAAAGTTCCCAATGAATGAATGAGGCCAGCCTCAAATGATGCACATAATGAAATGAATGATACCAAAGGTGTTAGGATAGGATAATCAAAAGGTGAGTTAGATTCAAGTAATGACATTAGGTCATTCTTTGTCATTGCACAACGAACCTAATGAAAGTCTTAAACTACATCCTAGGTATAACCGGTGGTTACACTGGAATATGAACGAAATGAAATGAAGTACGTATGAATGAATGAAGCAGACTCTGTGTTTGCTAACGAAGACTCCCAGTTGAGGTCCCATATGTTGAGCCTTCATTTCTGGGATGTCTTAATGTCAAGTCCATGATTCCAAGGTCTCATGGCATATGAATGAATGATATGAACGAAGTTATGTGCTATGTGTAAATGTTATGAGCTGTGTGCAAATGTGAAAAGTATGATTATGTATGTTATTCTCATGGCATAACTTTCCTATTCCAAATTTGGAAAGCTCACTGACTTTCCTAATCCAAATTTTGAAAGATCACTTACTTTCCTAATCCAAATTAGGAAACTTTCCTAATCTCAATTTGGCAAGTCCACTGACTTGACTTCCAAAAATCATGTTGTTAGGAAAGAGATATTCTTTCTCATGCATGTTCTTGGTGTGTGCTTGCATATACCCATACTTAGTACAAGTGTGTACTAACCCTATACAAACTCTACTATTTTAGGTGCAGGCACAGGTGGATGGTAGAGCTACAGGATCATCGCTGCAGTTATACGGATGTCCATCATTCATCCGGTTTTGGTAGGTCCTCATGCTTTCGAGGATGCTACTGTTTATGTTCTAGCTTAGTTTAGTAGTTGAGCTAGTGGAGCATGTTCCACTAGCGTTTCTTTCTTATTTTATTCATACTATGTATGGGTGCCATTTTGGCAATTATACGATTATGTTATTGAACTATTCCTTTCATTTGATTATCTCTTAATTTTTAGTTGGTTGATGTTGAACGAATTACGAATGTATTAGAAATGTTTAGTAAGTAATGTTTAGAAATAAAAAGTTTCAAATTTTCGCTAAAATTAACCTATGTAAAGTAAGAATGACGTAAGTAGGCTTGTCTGCGACCTCTGAGAGGTCAACGACGCCGGTCTCGTCTGGGGTCTAGAGTCCAGTCGTGACAAAGTTGGTATCAGAGCACTAGGTTAAATTACGAAAATAATAAGTTCACATCAACCACATTGAGTAGTTTCTAAGTCATAGTAGTGAAGTGCACCACTATCCTGGATTAGAGACTGCATAATGCGTAGGAAAATTTCCCTTCTTCTGATCTTATCGTGCTTTTCCTAATGTCTGAGTTCTTGATGTTATGAGCGTTTCTAACATCAATCCTTGTTGTTTTTCAGAGAATGAACACTAGGAGAGCTAATGGTTAGAGGAGAGGAGAAGCAGTTGCTGGGGGTAATCAAGACCTACCCCAGGCTCCAGCTGAAGGAGTGGCCATGCCAGTTAACCCAGCTGGGTTGACTGATGCTGAGGTGAGGGCATCTTTGGCCCAAATGGCACAGGCCATTACCATGCAGGCCTAGGCTATGACTGCCCAGGTCAACAGACAGGATGTTGAGAGGGAGAACCCACCGGTCCGTAGCATGGCTGACAGACTGAGGGATTTCACGAGGATGAATCCTCCCATTTTCACAGGGGTTAAGGCATCGGAGGATCCTCAAGAGTGTATAGATGAGGTGCATAAGATCCTGGTGGCTATGGGGGCCACTGACATTGAGAAGGCTGAGCTGGCTTCCTATCAGCTCAAGGATGTTGCACAGACTTGGTGCAAGATGTGGCAAGATAGCCGTGTCTTATTTGGAGTACCAGTCACATGGGAGCTGTTCAAGACAGCATTTCTGGAGAGATTCTTTCCCAGGGAGATGAGGGAGGCCAAGGTTGAGGAATTCATCAACCTCAAACAAGGCTCCATGACAGTCAGGGAGTATTCCCTGAAGTTTGTTAAGCTGTCAAGGTATGCTACTTCCCTGGTTTCTAACAGCAGGGATGAGATGAGCAGGTTCCTCACAGGAATCAATGGAGACCTGGAGGAGGAGTGTCGATCTGCTATGCTCCATGATAATATGGATCTTTCCAGGTTGATGGTGCATGTCCAGCAAGTAGAGGACAGCCGCAGTAAGAGAGGTGTTCGTGATGCTAGGAGGCCTAGGCCTCAAGATCAGGCAGGACCCAGTCATGGAGGCCACAGGAACAACTTTGGCGTCCGTGAGCAGCCCAGGTTTAAGAAGGGGCTCTCCCACCAAGGGGAGTCAAGTTCATCCAAGAGTCGCTATGATAGGGATTCTGAGTCCAGAGTTAAGAGAAACAATGGAGTAGATACACCTCAGGAGAGGCCACCTTGCAGGAAGTGTGGCAAACTGCATGGAGGAGAGTGTATGATGGCTCTAATGCTTGTTACAGCTGTGGAAAACCGGGCCACATGGTGAAAGATTGTCCGAATAGGAGAAGTCAAGAACAAGGGAAGGAGAGAGTTCAGACTAATGGCCCGAATGAAGAGGCTCCAAAGAGGCAACGATTCTTCGCACTCAAGTCCAGGGGTGCAGGGGAAGGCACTTCTGATGAAGCCTCGGGTGCGTAGCCTTAATTAGCCTTTCATATATTTGACTGTATATGGTGTTTATGCCCTAGTATGAGGTTAATAGGTTTGAAGTCATCATATTGGTTGCTGATGTATGTGATTTTTATGTTGACTTTGTGTTGTATCCTTTGATGAGACTAGTTTAGGGAAGAATTCTTTAGTCTAAATGTAAAGCTACTAGTAGGTTTCAAGGAGGTGTTCATCATGTTAATATGTGAATAAGATATTCACCAGTGAAAGTATTGAGGTACCTATGTATGCGTAGGTTCTATAGATGACATACTTATTGTTAGTAAAGAGTAGTGTCATTCGGGACGAATGTTCCTAAGGGGGGATAATGTAACAACCCTAAAAATGAATAGGATCAAGACTTAGGTGTTTCAAGAATGCTTGCGATTAGACCAAGGTCCACACGTATTGATACGCGTAGAACCAGACCTCAGAACCCTTACTACGACCAAGCCAACTAACTTGGGGAGTTAATTGAGCTTGGAAAGGTTGGAACCAACCATGTGAGGCTCACGAAAACGAAGATTTAATCGAAAGAGTTTTTACCGGACTCAAAAGAAGAAATTTTAAGTTTTGAGGGTCCAAGGGTAAAATGGTCTTTTCCAGGCCAAGGGTAATATTGCAATTACCCTGAGTAATTAATTATTTAATTAATTAAGTTAAAAAAATAAATAAATTCGGGTGGGGCAACCCGAAGTGACCCATTTTCGCAAAATGGGGTCACCCGGGTTCGAACCCCACTAGAAGCAAGATTAAACTTGCTTTTATTTTAATGTGTTAACTTAATTTTTAATAAATAATTAATATTAGCTGATTTAGGAAAAAAAATTCAGATTTTTTATTAATTTTGATTAATTATTGAGTTGACTAATTCAAACCCACAAAGTCCTACTTCTACTAGACTTCTATCTCCCATTTCCCACACTCTCTCTTGCACGATTCTCTCTCTCTTTCACTCTCTTTTCTTGGCTGAAAACGTGAGATAACAATCAGCAAAAGAAAAATAAAGTCAAGGCAAAAGTTCATCAAGAACTTGAAAGATAGAAACTCAAAGAGAAAACAATCCGGTAACGTTAAGCAGAACTACTACGCTAGTCGGGTGAGGTGTGAGTGTGGGTGTTTGGACTGATTTTTGGAGAGGTTCTTGGGCAGCATTCTGGATATTTAACAAGAAAACAAGGTATGGGTCTTCTTACTCTTGGTCCCTTTCCCAAGAGACCCCTAGGACTCAGTATATTCGGCTCAAAAACTAAGGTTGATTCCCCTATTTTATGCTCCCTGTCATTAGCTCCCAACGAATGTAGGTTGGTATGAATGCTGGTAGACTTAGGATTATGTGATGTTTGTGTTAAATGTTAATGTGTTGGATGTACGTTAGTTTATGAAAGACAAACCATGTATGTGTGTTCGAAATTAAGAAAGATGTATGCCATATTTGGAGTCTCGGCCTTGAGGCTTAAAATTGCTAATGTTGTGTTTGTTAATTTACGTACCCAAACTCATGAAGATTGTGATGTTCATAATTAAGAAATGTGGCTGACTTGAATAAGAATTTGATAGCCAATAAATTCTCTAAAGGATGCACTTAAAAATACGTTGAAGTGGAATTATGAAAGAATGTATGAACTAAGTAAAACATTGATGTTATGAGTTAAAAGTAACTAAAAATTTCCAGCATTGTACAAGTTAATATAGACTAAATAAAAATGCATATGAATCTGGAAAATTTACTAAAGAAATAAAAGAATGAGGCCACTAGGAATTGAACCCGTGACCTCATCCTTGGGCGAAACAGACACGGCAAAGGGTGAGGGCTGGGGGGTTCGATCCTGGGTCTGAGCAAGGCTAGAATAAGAGAAAAATTAATGAGGGGAGTGGGATTCGAACCCACCACCCCTCGGTCAGAATTCATGAAGAGTAGAAGGAAAAATAAAATTAGAAAAAGATGTTGGGGCTAAGGGGATTCGAACCCCTTAGCTACTGCCGCGAAATTAAATGATAAAACAAGTGAGGCCATGGGGGTTCGATCCCATGACCTCACTGTACATGCTCCTAACTTAGAGAAAATATAAAAATATAATTATGGGGCTGTGGGGGTTCGAACCCACCACCTCACAGCCCTTAGCGAAAATTTATTAAAAGAAAGGAGGCTGTGGGGGTTCGAACCCACAACCTCCTTACTTGAACGAAATTAAGAGAAAAATAAAAGAGGTTGTGGGGGTTTGATCCCACAACCTCTTGGTTTAAGAAAGAATAGGAGAATAACATGTTAATAAAAAAAAAAAAAGTGGGGTTGTGGGGACTCGAACCCACAACCCATCGGCCAATGTAAGAGAAATTTAAAATAGAATAGTAAGCCTTCAATGTAAATATTGTGATTTGACTTAGAGTTAAAATGTTATGAATATTAGAATGAAATCAATTAATAATGTAAATGACATTCAATTGATTCAAGACTTGGGTTCCTTGCCCAAACTTCCGTTTGATACATAAGTCATACGTGAACAAATCATCCAAGAATAATGCCACCTACTTAGATCAAATTCAAGATCTTGGCATAACTACAAGATACATAAGTCTTGTACTACATAATCTTAGGAATGTAAGAATTACTTAACGAACTATGAATGAAGCCTCATGGCTTGTGTGTATAGACTCATAAGTCTAACATACGTTCAAAAGTAAGTGAACCTAAGATGTATGAAATGAAATGATGAACCCTAGAAGGGTTAAGTATGAGTGTAAATACACTAAATGGCCAAGTGCATTGGCATATGATGAGATGAACAATGAAATAATGAAATCTAGAAGGGTTAAGTAAGGGTGTGAAACACACCAAATGGCCAAGTGCATTGGCATATGATGAAATGAACATTCACGTAATAAGAGGTGAATAACTATGAAAAGCAAAGATGCTAATGATGATGAATGTGGTGACAACATGATAAGAGGCTAACGTAAATGATGAGAGCAATCTCAAATGAGCCTAAGTAAATGTTACCAATACGTACACCTATGAGAGTGTAAGATAATGAAGAGACCAGTCTCTATGAACACTATAATGAGAGTATTGAGCTTAACACACTCAATACGAATGATGAGATGAGAAATCATCTAATGAGATATGATGTCCTCATACTAGAAGTCAGCTTCCATGACGTATGAGATGAATGAAATGGAACTTTATACTGAGCACCGATAGACTAGCTATGAGCGGTGATGCCTTCTTTCGGGAAGGCGGAGGTTCACGTAACTCTCATGAGATGAGACTGTCCGGCTTGCCGGTATGGGTCTCCTTATATCTCCTAGTCTTCGAACCTATACTGCCAATATAGGGATCTGGCGGGGTTAAATCCCATGTACGCTAGCATGTTATTGGGATCACTTTGGCCGGTGATTCCACCTCTTTTCGGTGTGGGGGAGACACTGGATTTCATGATGCTCACATGATCTATGTGTCGGTTAAAGTTAAAGTTCCCAATGAATGAATGAGGCCAGCCTCAAATGATGCACAATGAAATGAAATGAATACCAAAGGTGTGGATAGGATAATCAAAGGTGAGTTAGATTCAAGTAATGACATTAGGTCATTCTTGGTCATTGCACAACGAACCTAATGAAAGTCTTAAACTACATCCTAGGTATAACCGGTGGTTACACTGGAATATGAACGAAATGAAATGAAGTACGTATGAATGAATGAAGCAGACTCTGTGTTGCTAACGAAGACTCCCAGTTGAGGTCCCATATGTTGAGCCTTCATTTCTGGGATGTCTTAATGTCAAGTCCATGATTCCAAGGTCTCATGGCATATGAATGAATGATATGAACGAAGTTATCTGCTATGTGTAAATGTTATGAGCTGTGTCCAAAATGTGAAAAGTATGATTATGTATGTTATTCTCATG
>CM040619.1:22741631-22826530 GCA_022817965.1 Solanum lycopersicoides | reverse complement strand
GATAATATGGATCTTTCCAGGTTGATGGTGCATGTCAGCAGGTAGAGGACAGCCGCAGAAGAGAGGTGTTCGTGATGCTAGGAGGCCTAGGCCTCAAGATCAGGTAGGACCCAGTCATGGAGGCCACAGGAACAACTTTGGCGTCCGTGAGCAGCCCAGGTTTAAGAAGGGGCTCTCCCACCAAGGGGAGTTAAGTTCATCCAAGATTCGCTATGATAGGGATTCTGAGTCCAGAGTTAAGAGAAACAATGGAGTAGATACACCTCAGGAGAGGCCACCTTGCAGGAAGTGTGGCAAACTGCATGGAGGAGAGTGTATGATGGGCTCTAATGCTTGTTACAGCTGTGGAAAACCGGGCCACATGGTGAAAGATTGTCCGAATAGGAGAAGTCGAGAACAAGGGAAGGAGAGAGTTCAGACTAATGGCCCGAATGAAGAGGCTCCAAAGAGGCAACGATTCTTCGCACTCAAGTCCAGGGGTGCAGGGGAAGGCACTTCTGATGAAGCCTCGGGTGCGTAGCCTTAATTAGCCTTTCATATATTTGACTGTATATGGTGTTTATGCCCTAGTATGAGGTTAATAGGTTTGAAGTCATCATATTGGTTGCTGATGTATGTGATTTTTATGTTGACTTTGTGTTGTATCCTTTGATGAGACTAGTTTAAGGAAGAATTCTTTAGTCTAAAAATGTAAAGCTACTAGTAGGTTTCAAGGAGGTGTTTCATCATGTTAATATGTGAATAAGATATTCACCAGTGAAAGTATTGAGGTACCTATGTATGCGTAGGTTCTATAGATGACATACTTATTGTTAGTAAAGAGTAGTGTCATTCGGGGACGAATGTTCCTAAAGGGGGGATAATGTAACAACCCTAAAAATGAATAGGATCAAGACTTAGGTGTTTCAAGAATGCTTGCGATTAGACCAAGGTCCACACGTATTGATACGCGTACAACCAGACCTCAGAACCCTTACTACGACCAAGCCAACGAACTTGGGGAGTTAATTGAGCTTGGAAAGGTTGGAACCAACCATGTGAGGCTCACGAAAACGAAGATTTAATCGAAAGAGTTTTTACCGGACTCAAAAGAAGAAATTTTAAGTTTTGAGGGTCCAAGGGTAAAATGGTCTTTTCCAGGCCAAGGGTAATATTGTAATTACCTGAGTAATTAATTATTTAATTAATTAAGTTAAAAATAAAGAAATTCGGGTGGGACAACCCGAAGTGACCCATTTTCGCAAAATGGGGTCACCCGGGTTCGAACCCTACTAGAAGCAAGATTAAACTTGCTTTTATTTTAATGTGTTAACTTAATTTTTAATAAATAATTAATATTAGCTGATTTAGGAAAAATAAATCATATTTTTATTAATTTTGATTAATTATTGAGTTGACTAATTCAAACCCACAAAGTCCTACTTCTACTAGACTTCTATCTCCCATTTCCCCCACTCTCTCTTGCACGATTCTCTCTCTCTTTCACTCTCTTTTCTTGGCTGAAAACGTGAGAAAACAATTAGCAAAAGAAAAATAAAGTCAAGGCAAAAGTTCATCAAGAACTTGAAAGATAGAAACTCAAAGAGAAAACAATCCGGTAACGTTAAGCAGAACTACTACGCTAGTCGGGTGAGGTGTGAGTGTGGGTGTTTGGACTGATTTTTGGAGAGGTTCTTGGGCAGAATTATGGAAATTTAACAAGAAAACAAGGTATGGGTCTTCTTACTCTTGGTCCCTTTCCCAAGAGACCCCTAGGACTCAGTATATTCGGCTCAAAAACTAAGGTTGATTCCCCTATTTTATGCTCCCTGTCATTAGCTCCCAACGAATGTAGGTTGGTATGATTGCTGGTAGACTTAGGATTATGTGATGTTTGTGTTAAATGTTAATGTGTTGGATGTACGTTAGTTTATGAAAAGACAAACCATGTATGTGTGTTCGAAATTATGAAAGATGTATGCCATATTTGGAGTCTCGGCCTTGAGGCTTAAAATTGCTAATGTTGTGTTTGTTAATTTACGTACCCAAACTCATGAAGATTGTGATGTTCATAATTAAGATATGTGGCTGACTTGAATAAGAATTTGATAGCCAATAAATTCTCTAAAGGATGCACTTAAAAATACGTTGAAGTGGAATTATGAAAGAATGTATGAACTAAGTAAAACATTGATGTTATGAGTTAAAAGTAACTAAAAATTTCCAGCATTGTACAAGTTAATATAGACTAAATAAAAATGCATATGAATCTGGAAAATTTACTAAAGAAATAAAAGAATGAGGCCACTAGGAATTGAACCCGTGACCTCATCCTTGGGCGAAACAGACACGGCAAAGGGTGAGGGCTGGGGGGTTCGATCCTGGGTCTGAGCAAGGGCTAGAATAAGAGAAAAATTAATGAGGGGAGTGGGATTCGAACCCACCACCCCTCGGTCAGAATTCATGAAGAGTAGAAGGAAAAATAAAATTAGAAAAAATATGTTGGGGCTAAGGGGATTCGAACCCCTTAGCTACTGCCGCGGAATTAAATGATAAAACAAGTGAGGCCATGGGGGTTCGATCCCATGACCTCACTGTACATGCCCTTAACTTAGAGAAAATATACAAATATAATTATGGGGCTGTGGGGGTTCGAACCCACCACCTCACAGCCCTTAGCGAAAATTTATTAAAAGAAAGGAGGCTGTGGGGGTTCGAACCCACAACCTCCTTACTTGAACGAAATTAAGAGAAAAATGAAAGAGGTTGTGGGGGTTTGATCCCACAACCTCTTGGTTTAAGAAAGAATAGGAGAATAACATGTTAATAAAAAATTAAAAAAAAAGGTGGGGTTGTGGGGACTCGAACCCACAACCCATCGGCCAATGTAAGAGAAATTTAAAATAGAATAGTAAGCCTTCAATGTAAATATTGTGATTTGACTTAGAGTTAAAAATGTTATGAATATTAGAATGAAATCAATTAATAATGTAAATGACATTCAATTGATTCAAGACTTGGGTTCCTTGCCCAAACTTCCGTTTGATACATAAGTCATACGTGAACAAATCATCCAATAATAATGCCACCTACTTAGATCAAATTCAAGATCTTGGCATAACTACAAGATACATAAGTCTTGTACTACATAATCTTAGGAATGCAAGAATTACTTAACGAACTATGAATGAAGCCTCATGACTTGTGTGTATAGACTCATAAGTCTAACATACGTTCAAAAGTAAGTGAACCTAAGATGTATGAAATGAAATGATGAACCCTAGAAGGGTTAAGTATGAGTGTAAATACACTAAATGGCCAAGTGCATTGGCAAATGATGAGATGAACAATGAAATAATCAAAATCCTAGAAGGGTTAAGTAAGGGTGTGAAACACACCAAATGGCCAAGTGCATTGGCATATGATGAAATGAACATTCACGTAATAAGAGGTGAATAACTATGAAAAGCAAAGATGCTAATGATGATGAATGTGGTGAAACATGATAAGAGGCTAACGTAAATGATGAGAGCAATCTCAAATGAGCCTAAGTAAATGTTACCTATACGTACTAACCTATGAGAGTGTAAGATAATGAAGAGACCAGTCTCTATGAACACTCTAATGAGAGTATTGAGCTTAACACACTCAATACGAATGATGAGATGAGAAATCATCTAATGAGCTATGATGTCCTCATACTAGAAGTCAGCTTCCATGACGTATGAGATGAATGAAATGGAACTTTATACTGAGCACCGATAGACTAGCTATGAGCGGTGATGCCTTCTTTCGGGAAGGGTGAAGGTTCACGTAACTCTCATGAGATGAGACTGTCCGGCTTGCCGGGTATGGGTGTCCTTATATCTCCTAGTCTTCGAACCTATACTGCCAATATAGGGATCTGGCGGGGTTAAAATCCCATGTACGCTAGCATGTTATGGGATCACTTTGGCCGGTGATTCCACCTTTTTCGGTGTGGGGGAGACACTGGATTTCATGATGCTCACATGATCTATGTCGGTTAAAGTTAAAGTTCCCAATGAATGAATGAGGCCAGCCTCAAATGATGCACATAATGAAATGAATGATACCAAAGGTGTTAGGATAGGATAATCAAAAGGTGAGTTAGATTCAAGTAATGACATTAGGTCATTCTTGGTCATTGCACAACGAACCTAATGAAAGTCTTAAACTACATCCTAGGTATAACCGGTGGTTACACTGGAATATGAACGAAATGAAATGAAGTATGTATGAATGAATGAAGCAGACTCTGTGTTTGCTAACGAAGACTCCCAGTTGAGGTCCCATATGTTGAGCCTTCATTTCTGGGATGTCTTAATGTCAAGTCCATGATTCCAAGGTCTCATGGCATATGAATGAATGATATGAACGAAGTTATGTGCTATGTGTAAATGTTATGAGCTGTGTCCAAATGTGAAAAGTATGATTATGTATGTTATTCTCATGGCATAACTTTCCTATTCCAAATTTGGAAAGCTCACTGACTTTCCTAATCCAAATTTGGAAAGATCACTTACTTTCCTAATCCAAATTAGGAAACTTTCCTAATCTCAATTTGGCAAGTCCACTGACTTGACTTCCAAAAATCATGTTGTTATGAAAGAGCTATTCTTTCTCATGCATGTCCTTGGTGTGTGCTTGCATATACCCATACTTAGTACAAGTGTGTACTAACCCTATACAAACTCTACTATGTTAGGTGTAGGCACAGGTGGACGGTAGAGCTACAGGATCATCGCTGCAGTTATCCGGACGTCCAGCATTCATCCGGTTTTGGTAGGTCCTCATGCTTTCGAGGATGCTACTGTTTATGTTCTAGCTTAGTTTAGGAGTTGAGCTAGTGGAGCATGTTCCACTAGCGTTTCTTTCTTATTTTATTCAGACTATGTATGGGTGCCATTTTGGCAATTATACGATTATGTTATTGAACTATTCCTTTCATTTGATTATCTCTTAATGTTTAGATGGTTGATGTTGAACTAATTACGAATGTATTAGAAATGTTTAGTAAGTAATGTTTAGAAACAAAAAGTTTCAAATTTTCTGCTAAAATTAACCTATGTAAAGTAAGAATGACGTAAGTAGGCTTGTCTGCGACATCTTAGAGGTCAACGACGCCGGTCTCGTCTGGGGTCTAGAGTCCAATCGTGACACATAATCATAATCATAATCATAGTCATAAAAGAACACTACTAGCATCATCCTATAGGATCCCACATGTGCAATTTGTAAGAGAAGTCTCATACCCTCCCTCACACTATGTAGTAACCTTTAAGACAATCCTAATAGAAGTTCACGTACATAACTTGTTCATACCTTTACTTTAGGGAAATAACTACCATAACCAACATGAGACCATGTGAGTTACATGGAACCCGGTGTTCTACTCCCACATTAAAAATAAAGGGTTAACACTTGCCTATGGTACAACCATTAGTACATAGCTATTCTAGGTGGATCCACTAAGATAGAGTCCTATACGGGCATATAGTTATGGGACAAGAAGATTGTTTATAAAAACCTTGACTAACTAACCGTGAAGGTTTTCATCTCATGAGACAACACATATCTTGCGAATCCACATTACTAGTCGTGAAGAAACACATGTGGGAGGCCGGACTTACTAATGTGAGACCTCCATCTCATTTACATACCCTTTTTGTGATTAGCAATTATTACCTTTATTAATCATCTTATAACATCATACAAGTTCACATTAGTCTCTTTTAGACCTTTAAGTAAACATCTTATCATAATAGCTCATACGTGATCACAAGTGAGAACTATTCTTTAAATTTAGACAAAATATTATAATCATGAGAAACTACATTCAATCATATAATGATCACATCGTAACATAATTACATACTTCATAGTCAATTCTTAGATCTAGGGTTAGGGATGATGGACACAATTAGCTATATCATTATTACACATAAGTACATTTCACATTGCATAATTGATATCAACAGAGAATCAAGTTCATACCTCATTGCCCTTCAAGAGACTTCATACTTTAATACCCAAGAAATAACAACCAACATATGAAATAGGGCAGTTCATTAAGTATTAACATAACTAAAATCAAAGTAAACAAGTGACATGTTCATCACCCTCAACAATTCACCTTTATCAATCAAATAAATTAGGGATTTGGGGGAAAGACATGGGTCAAGGGAATATTTAAACAACATTATTTCATCATATTTCATCACAATTGATTCACAATTTAGTATTAGAAAGAAGACCCATATGAGGAGAAAAACCCTTATTTTTGGGGATTTAGAAGTCATCTTGAAGGACCTCTTGGGTAAAGGATTCCCAATAGTGAAAGGAACCATACCTTATAGATGATAAATCCACCAAATTGAGTTGGAAAACTTGAAGGCTTGATCTTCTACTTGGAGCTCTTTTGGTCTTCAATGGAGTTTTGGAGGAAGAGTGAATTTGGGAGAGAGACTTAGACAAGCCTGTAGCATTTATCATATCGTGTATCATATAATAAAAATGCGGAAAATATAAAACTTTTATTTTGGAAGTTCAACTTTGCTTCATATATGAAAATATAACCTAAGTTTATCACTTAATACCATCTAACATAGGGATATAGAAAATTTGGACTTAGCCCATAAATCAATGAGAAAATCTCGAATTAGAAATTACAATAGTGTCTTCCAAACATGACTAGAAAGCTACAGTATGTGGCTTCGTCATCGGACATGAGGACTCACCAACTTGGAGAAGCAAGTTCCAAGTATCCTTGAAAAGCGACCTTGATTCTTCAATGTCCCGAACCTACATTGTTTGAGGAAAAGGGAAGAAAATATGGGTTAGTACATCACACGTACTAAGTATGGATCCTATGCAAAAAATCATCTTTGTATGTATAAAGAACATTTTAGTAAAAATATGCTTTTTACTGTAAATACACTATACACATAAAGTAAGCATTATAAGCCAACCAAACATGATATCAACCAAACATGTAGACAACCCAAGCAATACTTATGCAATGTAATGCATAGAACCCCATAATCATAGTCAAAGCTAAGTATCACATTAAGCAACCTACTTCATACATGCATTCATAATCTCATATTTCATCATTACTTGCTATATTCATAAAGATCATATATAACTTGACATGCATGAGTCATAATCAACATAATAATAAAATAAAACTACTAGAACCCTCCGTTAGATCCCACAAGTTCAATGTGTAAGAGAATTCCCATACCCTCCCTCACATTTTGAAGAAAAGCCCAAATAAGATTTCATACATTTAACTTGTTCATGTACTTTTACATTAGGGAAAAAGGTTGCAAGAACTGACATTATACCATGTGAGCTACATGAAATCCGGTGTTCTACTCCAACACCGAAAAGAGAGGGTTAACACTTGCCTAATGTGTAACCTTTCGTACATAGCTATCTAGGTAGATCCAATAAGCTAGAGTCCTATGTGGGAACATAGTTAACGATCAAAGAGATTGTTACTATAAACACTAACTTGCTAAATATGGGGGTTACCATATCATGAGACAACACGTACATTGAGAATCCGGGATCGCTAATCATGAGGAAACCCATAGAGGTAGACGAACATACTAAACGTGAGACCCCCATCTCATTTACATGCCCTTTTGGTTTGAAGTGTCAATTCCTTTTAGTAATCATCTTTAGTCATCAATTAGTTTCACATTAGTCTCTACTAGACCCTCATGGAAACATACCATCCTAATGGATCATAGGTGATCATGATTGAGAACAATCCTTTCACTTTAGACACACCAGTAAGTAAATCTTTCACTTAAACAATTAATTATAATCATCAGAACTACCTTTCAATCATATACCCAACCTAAACGAGCATACATTCATATATTATAGCTAATTTAAGGGTATAGTGTTAAGGATGAGTAAACCTTGGCATCAACACCACAACAACACATTAGCTACAACATCATTACTATCCAAGTTATTCATATAACATAATTGAGTTCATGAAAGAACTAACATTTATACCTTCTTGCCCTTTCATGGACTTTATTATTCAATCTCCCAAGGATGGATAATCAATACACAAACAAGTAAATTCAAGAATCAATTATATAATTAACATTAATCTTGTCAAATAACATATTCATCATCTTCACAATTCACCATATCAATTCAAGGTTTTCATGAAATCGGGGGAAAACATGGGTCCGTAGGAATATTGAGTGAATAACAAGAATTTACCATTAATATATACTTAAACAAAATTAATTGACCAGAATTTGTAACAATTGATTCTTAATTTCTTTTTTTTCAAAGAAGTCGCATATATAGAGAAAAACCCAAGTTTGGGGGGGGGGGGGGGAGTTTGAAAACACCTTTGGAGGGACCTCTTGCGGAATGAAGTCCAAAGAGTGAAAGGAACCATACCTTGGTGAGACTTTATCTACGAGATTCAATTATAAACTTGGAGATTTGAGGCTTCTTCTTGAACTTCAATGTCTCTTCAATGGAGGTTGAGGTAGATAAAGAATGTAGAGAGAAGTGGGAAGAATTGGGTTTCAATTTGGGATTTTGTTTTTGAAGTGGGACATGAGTGCTAAATGATCAAAAATAAATATATTTGCAACCCCAAAATACCCAAAATACCCCTAAGAAGGTTTGACTTTGAAAAGGAAACTCCAACTTGACCTTGACTACGAGAGCTCGCCTAACCTTCACTCCCCACTTCACGAGCCGTGAAGATCTCAACGTCCTGATGTGATGTTCGTGAAGTGTTGGGAAGTATCTCCCCCAACGTGCCTACATTAAATGTTCTAAAATCTTCACGACCAAGCCTTCTTGCCAGTGAAAATTCACCACGTCCTGTCAAGTTGTTCGTGGTGCTTTCGGCAGTAGACTCTCCAAACTCCCCTCTTCCAAAAATGCCTAAGGCAAAACCACGACCAAGCCTCCCCTTCCCTCAAGTGCACCGGGAGTCCTGACAAGGCTCGTGATGCCTTTGATAGTATCTAGTCCAAGATGGAATCCCCCTTTCATGGCCAAGGGATATTCACGAGCCTCCACTGGGTTATGGTCATCACCACGAGTTGTGGTCAATACAACGACTCCTGGTCATGCTCCTGAAAATTGAGGCAGTAGCCTCCCTTTTTGGGGAAGCCTTGTTTTTTGGCTCTGACTTGCCTCTCAAGGGTGTGAACTCCTCTGCTGGCATTGATCCATAGGACCCTAATAAGCACCACACTAGTTTAGGTTACTAGTTCACCGGACGTCATTGTCATCCCTTGATGCTTAGAGCCTCTCATACTGTCAAATCGAGTTAATTATATTTATTTAGGTCTAGAATAATCATTATTTCATTAAGAGAGGCTCTAGTCTATGTCATTAAATTTCCGAGATGTTACAATATCCCCCCCTTAGGAACATTCGTCCCCGAATGACACCTTAAACTATTCATAGGGGAAAGAAAGAGACTCGAGACTAGACGCCCAACAATAATTATAGAATAATGACTCACATATCACAGGAGGAATCCTCATCTCCTTTCAACACAATCTCATTGTATAACAACATAGGAATTTAATCCATACTTCATAACATATAAAACTCACCATTTCACATCATACAAGGAAGAACTACCTTCTCCATTTACATATGATCTAAATATGAACATCAAATTGTTGACATGCAAATTTATTCTCAAAATAACTCCATGAATGCACAATACAACTCTCGTGAAGACAATATAGCAGACTATATATAAGTGCATGAATTTCTAAAAGGATATGCACACACAAGGAATTCATAGCATGGTCATCATCACATATGACTCTTAATATATATATATATATATATATATATATATATATATATATATATATATATATATATATAATATTATAAGGAACTATTTACATAAACTTTTGCTCGGAGTAGGAGGAAAGAGATGAGGTTAGCATTGTTTGATGTCTGCCTCGGCCTCCCATGTTGCACCTTCAACTAAATGGTTTCTCCATAGGACTTTTACGGAGGCAACCTCTTTATTACTCAATTTCATGACTTGAAGATATAAGATCTTGACCGGAACCTCTTCAAAAGAAAGGTTCTCATTCAACCCTAAACCTTCTGATTGGAGAATAGACACCAAGTCACATATACATTTCTTAAGCATAGATACATGAAATACCGGGTGAACCGGGGTCACTTTATTTTTTAATTTCAACTGATTAGAGACTTTCATGACTTGCTTCACAAATTCAAGAGGCCTCACATACCGAGGACTATGCTTACCCGTCGTACCAAACCTCATCATACCTTTCATGAATGAAATCTTCAAGTAGACCCAACCACCTACTTCAAACACAAGGTCCCTTCTTCGACTGTCGGCATATGACTTTTGCCGACTATATTCTGTTCTTAACCTATCCCGTATCATTCAAACTTTTTCATGGCCTCATAGACTATATCTGGGCGAAGAAGTTCAAAATCACCAACCTCAAACCACCTAACTGGAGACAAACCACATCCTACCTTAAAGTGCTTCAAATGGTGCCATAGAGATACTCCAACTGTAGCTATTGTTGTAAGAGAATTCTATCAAGGGTAGGTGTTCATCCCAATTGCCCTTGAAATCAATGTCATACACTCTCAACATATCTTCTAGGGTTTGGATGGTGCATTCCTCTTGGCCATACGTTTGGGGGTGAAAAGCGGTACTAAGTTTCACTTGAGTACCTAGACCCTTTTGGATAGACTTCGAAAATTGAGAAGTGACTTGGGCACCTCTATCCGAAATGATGTATAAAGGAATTCCATGCAAACTCACAATATCATTAAGGTACAACCTAGCATATTCTTCCTCCAAATAAGTAGTTTTGACGGTAATAAAGTTGGCTGACTTTTTTCAACCTATCAACAATAACTCATCTGGAATCTTTTTGCCTACGTGTACGAGGCAAACCCACAATCAAATCCATGCTTACATCTTCCCACTTCCATGTAAAAATAGCTATATCTTGTTTTAATGTGTTGTACTGTGGTTTCACGGTGCTTTCGATGCATTTTTTAAAGAGTTGTGTGTGTCTGAAGCCTTTTTGTAGTAGTTTTAACAGGTTTTTGTGCTTGTTTTGTAGGAAAGATGTACACGTTGAACCATGGGCTTCTTCTAGAATCTGATTTCTCAAATCCTCAACATCGGGTACACATAATCTCCTTTGGTACCTAAGAACAGCATTCCCCCTTTGGAGAATGACTCATTGAGCTTACTAAGTACCGATTACTTCAAGTCCATCAATAGAGGATCATGGTGTTGCTTATATTTCACCTCCACCACTAATGATGAGTCGTAGTTATTAAGCACCATGAAAACACCATTTGGAGAATCTTCTAACCGCACACCTAAGCGAGGTTGTAACGCCCTAAAATGAACAAAGCTGAACTAGAGCTTCATCATTGTTTCTTGAGTTAATTTTTTGATAAAATGAGTTACATTAGTGTTCTTAGGAAGTGTGTGAAGTTTGGTTAAGTTTGGAGGTCAAACGTTCAAGAAAGTCCATGATGTTCGGAATGTGTGCCTTAGAAAGTGTTCTTGTGTCTTGAGCTGTTTGAGTGAGTTTTACGTGTTTGTTTTAATTTAAATTGATGTGGTTTGTTGCTAATACCTATATTACTATGTTTAGGGGTTTAATGTCCTGATAGGACCCCACCTAGGACCCACAAGGTCCCCTAGAGAAGGGCCCAAGTCATGGACCCAAAACGGCCTAGGCAGTATCCACCAACAAGACCAAACGATGGCCTGTAGGTCAACCAACGGCCCATCATCTTGGTCCGTCAATTGGAACTGCAAGGTGAGTTTGACAGGATCCAAATGGATCTAAGTATCAAGCCACAAGACTCAACCAACGGACCGTTCATGGACAGACGGTCCATTGATTTCCAACCGTCGATTGAAGCTTTCCAAAAAGCATTAATTTTCTACCAAGTCTTGGGGTGTTTGGTAAATTCACCCCAAGTATTTTATGACCCTAGGACGTTAATTTTATGGTTTATTTTGTATATTAATATTATTTAAACCCTAAGACCTAATTTTAGACTCCACTTCCTAAAACCCAAGACCCCTCTCCCTTAGAAGACTCTCTCAAGTCACCATGGAAATTAGATGTCAAGAAGGATCTAGGAGGGCTGTTGGTGGGATTTTATTCATCAAAAATCCTTGGAGTTTCTTCTATGTGAGGTATGGTATCCATCCTTGAACTCTCTTCCATTCAAGGAGTCCCTTCTAATGGACATTCAAAAAGGGTTTTGAACCCTAGTTTCTTCTATCTACAAATCTAAATATGGGTCTTGCATGAAAACGTTTCTAGTGATTCAAAAATAATGTTTCTAATGCTAGTTGATGATTTTAATGCTAAAACTTCAATGAAATCATGTTAAAGCTATTCATCAAATGATGGCTTAAGGAATGGGTTAAATGAGCTTAGTTTTTGTAGTCTTTGAACTTTACTTTAATTATGTGGTTATTGATGTTTAGATACTTCCCTAAGGGCTAATTTATGATGATTTATTGAGAAAAATGATATAGGTTATGGAAGCTTTGATTAAAGGGTAAGTTGGTTATGTTGATTTAAGCTTTCGTTATGAAATGCTCTTCAGTGGTATGGTCCACCTTCTTGGTGGCGGTGTTTACTTGGCTTATATGAATGTGAAGTTACGTATTGATTGTGAATGAGGCCATAAAGGATTGTTATGTGAATTAAGAATGAAATTGATGTTATTCTTGTTAAATGTGTTTTATGAGACTATTATGTGAAGTAGGCTAGAGAGTATGCCTAAATGACTTATATGATTATGTAAAGTATGTTAAAGTGTGTGATGTGATGAAAGAAGGTCCTAGCATGTATAGAATTAAATGTAAATTAAATGATTATTATGTGAAAGGTGTGCTCACATGTACACAAACACTCACACATGAATGAATGAAGCTAAGTTAAGTCTAAAAGGGGAGTTTTGGGTTGAACACTCTTCGTGAGTTGAGATGAAGTGTTTAGTAGCAACATCACTATTCCTAATGAGCTTTGTAAGATAGGTTATAGGATGAATCCTCTTTTTGAGTTGAGATGTGGTATTCACTAGTTATCCTTAACCTATAGTTTATAATGTTGAGAATTCGTGGGATGTTATGCCTAGCACCGAGAGGATATGAAGAAATGGTGGATTACACTTCGTGTGTTGAGATGTTTTATTCCAATGTACCTCTTGAGATGAGTACTCCTAGTTAGTAGAGAATGAAGTACTTAGTAGCAATCTTCTTATCCCTTAACTATGTGCCCCCATAGGTGTAGCTATTGGGAAAGCCATGTAAAAGCTTAAAAGTATGACCTTACTCTAGGCAAGTGAGGATCCCTCATCCGATAGGGGTTAATATCGGGATTCCATGTCTAGCTCTCATGGTCTTTGTAGGTTAAGCTAACCCCCACAAAAGTAATGAAAGAACTAAGTCTTCTAAAAGAGTGTGCTACTTAGGGTAGGTAGTGGAATGAGACACTATTTATCCATTGCACTAGGTAGGCATTCCAAAAGGGGAGTCTTGGTGAGTCTTATGTGAATTGAATGAACTAAGTCTTCTAAAAAAATGTTCTACTTAGGGTAGGTGGTGTTATGGGACGCTATCTATCCATTGCACTAAGTAGGACCTTCCGAAAGAGAAGTCTTGGTGCCAAACCTTCTAAAAGAATGTACTACTTAGGGTAGGTGGTTGTAAGGGACGTCATCTACTCATTGCACTAAGTAGGCAATCCAAATGGGAAGTCTTTGGTGGCTTGCTTGGGTGTTCTTCTAATGTCTTTTCATTGAGTGGGGGCTTGTTCTCCCGAGGTGAGTAAGCCAAACGGGGTAGTCTTGAGGATCGCTTTGGTGTGTATTGAAGGAGGCATATGGGTACTTATTTCATGTCTTACCTTGGTGAGTCGTAGGATAATCCTTAGTTAGGGAAACTCCAACATAAATGAGTTCACTTCCTCTTTGCTTGGCCTTGGAAGATCACTCCTTTAGAATAGGATAGTTTACTGTAAATGCTCATATTGGATTCACTGTAATAGTTTGGAAGTTTACTGTACAGGGTGTCTTTTGGAAAAAATTATGGAAATTCTTCTTTGAGTGTTTAATGATGTTTCTTATGTTTTTTTGCTTCTAAATTCATGAATGTTATGATTATTTGTCTTGAGAGCTTATTTTTACTAAAATGTCCCTTTTTGCATGATTTTGCATACGCCATACTTAGTACATTGTTTTGTACTAACCCCATACTTTTCTATACTCTATAAGTATAGGTTGGAAGCTTTTGCAATTTTGAAGGTGAAGCTTGGGAAAGTTCCTCTCAAGACAAAGTATGTCCTCATATATTCGAGGGCATAGTCCTTTTCTTAGTTTCTTATTTTAAATCTTAATATGTATTTTCCTTTTAAGGTTAAGGGTCGTGTCCCTAAGATATTATGTCGTGTCTTTAAGTTGGCTTGTTACGATGAGATTCTCTAGTATTTATGAAAGATTTCCTTTATTTAATTTATTCATGAAAAGTTTTAAATTCCTTCTTCACCTTGATCATACACGATTTATACTTATAATTCTATCATAATATTAACATTATACTGTAGCTACAAGACTCCCAACATACTCGAAATCCACTTTTAAACAATTAAGGACCAATGTTACAGTGATTACATTGATAACTAGGCTAGGCATGTTCAAACCTTCATACATTGATCCAAATGGATCCTTCATCATCAATTCATTATAAATTCACTTAAACAAAAGTAGGTATAAGCAATTCAACGTAAGAGAATCATAATTTAACCATTAACAAGCCCGGATCACAAAGCTCATGCAAGGACTAAATTAATTTAGGGAAGGAACATGGGTTCATCATGCAATTAGATTAAAATCACATTAAAACCAATACATTAACATCAATTCAGCATGATTTAACCATTTAAAATGTTTTTAGAAAGAAACCATGGCTAGATTGAAGAAGAAGAGATTTCATCATGAAACCTTCTTTGAAAACTTGAGATTGACTCTCCAAGTGAAAGGTTACTTGGAGATAAAGGATTACAATACCTTTGTTACATGAATAACCCACTAAAAGTTGGTGAATAATCATGAGAATCAAATCTACAAGCTGTTCTTGAGCTTCAACAACAATGGAGATTTATAGGGAGAATTTGTTTTGGAGGGAAGGTTTATTTCGTGATCATGGGATTGGGAATGCATTGGTCACATTTTAGATTATTTATATGCACCCAAAAATAAGTAAATATGTCAATTAGAGTCAGGTTAGGACGTGGGGTGAATTTCCCATTCACCCCTTAATAAAACATTGTGCAAGGAAGCAGTTGCAGGCCACCATCGATAGACCCAATCGACTAGGCGTTGGTCCATCGACGGGCCGTTCTGTGCCCTCAGTCGATTGGGTTTGAGGTTGTCATGTGGCCAAGACTTCCCCAGGATAACTTACCATCAACACCTCCCCATCGACGGGGCGTAATTCAACCAACGGAGCATGCATTGAGCTCGTCGATTGACACTGCCAAAGAAGTGTCTTGACAGCCTTGGGTCCTTCTTGTGGGTCATTTTGCGGGGCCGTTTAGAAATCGTACACGGACGTTTCCAATGTAAATACAAACGTTAACAAGTTTTATACCTCCCACATCAGTTTCACCCAAAACAAATACACGTAACACGTCCAAACAGGCTAGGCCCCATCAAGACATACACATGCATGTCGAACGTTCTTGGACGTTTGACCTCCAACTTTACACACTGCCTCTATACAATATTATAAGCCATTTTAGGACCTTAGAACCTTAACACAAACATTTTAGACTATATACACCCTAACTCATTTTGGGGGTCTTACAAATACTATCACGTCTGATAATATGATTTAGATGATGTACTTGACAAAAAAACTGTGATCTGTATTTCTTGAGATTTTCCTTTGATTCTTATTTGAACACAATTATATCTTCATTATAGACTCCATGTTGTTGGGAATTAGATGAAACAATAATGTTCACATTCCCAAGCCTTCGATAAACGCAATATAAAATATTTCCTACATTCACCGAAAAATTGTTAATTAGGGGAGCTCTTCGCCCTTTGACTTATCCATATACATCGATCGGAGGAATTTTCTGATTTCAAAGCACACCTATAAACTTGTGTCCACAGAAATAAATCGTTAGTTTTAAAACAAACTGATCTGTGTCGATTCCTTCAGTTGTCTACTCCATGTCCTGCTATTCCGGTTTATTTTTAGATACCGGACTCTTGATAGATAACACAAAATATTTTATGCAAAATCAAATGAAATGTAAAGGGAAAATTTGAAGGAAAAGTAAATTTCCAAAAAGTAGTAGTTTTAAAAAAGTTATTGCCAAGTATCATGTCACGTCAGGTTTAGCGAACTTCGTTGATTCTGATGCTTGGAGGTCTATCTGATTATTCGTTGGGGAGTATTCAAAGTTTCTCCAGACCATCGATAAAACCATGTTGAAATTTTGAGGCCATCCTCAAAATTACTGTCCCAATTTGCTTTCTCGGATTATCTCCAACTATTGGTGAGCAACTCACGCAATTTTTGAGATCCTCTCAAAAATTCTGTCCCAGTTGCAAACTTCACAGTAAATTCAGTCGAGGAAAAATTTCTTTCTTGAGAATTTTTGAGTCCCACTCAAAAATTCTGTCCCAGTTTCTATATCAAAGAAAAATAGAAATTTTACGAGATATATGACCAAACCGTTGTGGCGCCTACGTATCCCGTTAAGTCAGGAATAAGGTCAAACGTAGTCCCCCCCCAAAGGTTAACAATAATAAGAAACGTGCAAAGAAAATTGACTGAGGCCGACATAGGCCGCCTACGTATCTCATTCTTGAAAGTTCATGTCGAACATAGTTCAGATACAAAGAAATGTTAAAAGGGATAAATGGGGTGAACGAGGCCGACATAGGCCACCTACGTATTTCATTTTTGAGAATTCAGGTCATACGTAGTACATTACATGTTAATAAAATTTTAAACTAAGAAAACACATGCAAATAGAACGATTACAAGGAATTAACAGAAATACGAACTGAATCTTCACACGTAATATCTCTTGACAGCATCTGAGTTGATCGGTTTTGGCCATGCGGTGCCATCCATCTCCGAAAGGACCAAAGAACCTCCAGATAATACTTTGCGAACCATGTAAGGTCCTTTTCAATTCGGTGCAAATTTTCCCTTGTACTCATATTGATGAGGAAAAATGTGTTTAAGGACAAATTGACCAATTTCAAAATTTTTGGCTCTGACTCTCTTGTGGAAATCACGAATCATTCACTGTCGATATAGTTTACCATGACAATCGACAACCATTCTTTTCTCATCAATCAAAGTTAACTGGTCAATCCGCTTGCTGACCCATTCAGCGTTACTCAGCTCGGCTTCTTGGATGATTCTCAAGGAAGGTATCTCAACTTCAGCAGGTATGACTGCTTCTGTTCCATGTACTAGCAAATATGGTGTAGCTCCAATTGACGTTCTTACAGGCGTTCGATATCCTAACAAAGCGTATGGCAACATCTCATACTAACCTCGTTAATTATCAATCATTTTCCTCAAGATTTTGTTAATGTTCTTGTTGGCGGCCTCTATAGCTCAATTCATTTGACGACGATAAGCGGTTAAGTTTGGTGAATAATCTTAAACTGCTCACATATATCTCTCATAAAGAGAATGTTGAGATTTGCACCATTATCAATAATGATGGATTCTGGCACTCCAAACCTGCATATCATATTGTTGCAAAAAAAAATCAGCTACAACTTTCTTGGTCACTAACTTGTACGACGCTGCTTCTGCCCATTTGGTTAAGTAATCAATGGCAACCAAAATAAATTTGTGTTCGTTAGAGGTGGTTGGCTCTATTGGACATATGACATCCATGCCCCAATCTACAAACGGCCAAGGTGAACTCATAGCATTGAGTTCGTGAGGCGGCACTCGGCTTAAATCACCGTGAACTTGACATTTATGACATTTCTGCACAAACTTGCAACAATCGTGCTCCATAGTCATCAACATATAACCGACTCAAAGGATCTTCCTTGCGAAAGTGAGTCCATTCAAGTGTGTGCCACAAACTCCGGCGTGTATTTGTTCAAAAAGCTCCGCAGCTTCCACATCATCAATACATCTGAGGAGACCTAAATCTGGAGTTCTACTATAAAGGAGCTCTCCGCTTAGAAAGAAGTTGAGGTCCAAACGCGTATTGACTTCTCCTTGTTAAATGTCACATTCTTAGGATAAATCGCGGACTCTAAGTTCTTGTTGATATCAAAATACCATGGCAAACCGTCTGGTTCTGCTTCAACATGTGAGCAATGGACAGGATATTCTTTCAGTTGTATATCCAAATGATCAATGTAATTAGTATCTGGATGTTTAATCATTGAGACGATGGTGGCAAGAGCATCAACTAACTCATATTGTGTTCTGGGAGTATGTATGAACTCAATCTTACAGAATCTTCTGCAAAACTTCTGTATATATTGCACATACGGCGAGATCTTTGTGTTCTTCACAACCCATTCTCCTTGAACCTGATGAATGAACAAATCTGAATCTCCAATAAACATTAACTCATGGACAATCATGTTGATGGACATTTTCAAACCAAGAACACAAGCTTCATATTCAGCAATGTTTTTTGTGCAATTAAATCATTGTTTAGATGTCATGAGATAGTGTTGACCAGATTCTGACACTAACATCGGTCCAATACCTCTTCTTTGGTGATTTTCCGCTCCATCAAAGAATACTCTCCAACCAGGATATGCCTCAGAAATATCTTCACCCACAAACCATACCTCTTCATCATGGAAATAAGTCTTGAGCGGTTCATAATTTTCATCAACGGGATTTTTTATAAGTTGATCAACCAAGTCTTGTGTTTTTATCGCCTTTTGAGTCATATACACAATATCAAATTCACTCAAAAGCATTTTGCCATTTAGCCAACTTTCCGGTCAGCATCGTTTTGTAGAAATTATACTTCAGAGGGTACATTCTGGAAATAAGATATGTAGTATAAGAAGACATATAATGTCTCATCTTCTGGCCAATCCAACTCAACGCAAAACACGTTCTCTCTAATAAAGTATAACGAGACTCGTAAGGAGTAAACTTCTTGCTTATGTAATAAATAGTTCGCTCTTTCTTCCCGGTATCATCATGTTAACCAAGTACGCATCCAAACGCATTATCTTAGATAGACAAATATAGTAACAAAGGACTTCATTCTCGCGAAGGAACCAACATCGATGGATTGGATAAGTTGTTCTTAATAGCATCGCAAGCTATTTGACATTCTTCAGTCCACTTTGTCAAAGTATCTTTCTTCAACAACTTAAAGATAGGCTCACACACCACAGTTGATTGAGCTATAAACCGATTGATGTAGTTCAACCTCCCTAAGAAACTAATCACTTCCTTCTTAGTCTTTGGAAGAGGTAACTCTTGTACGGCCTTAATCTTGGAAGGGTCGAGCTCAATGCCCCTTCTTCTGACTATAAATCCCAACATCTTGTCGGCTGGGACCCCAAAAGCACATTTGGCGGGATTTAACTTCAGGTTATATCGACACAGACGATCAAAGAACTTTCTTAAATGATCAAACTTTTCCTGTTTGTGCTGATGTGTGTTTCATGAGATTATGAAATTTAAAATGAGTGAAAATGATGTTTATAGACATTATATGGTGTTTCGTGAATTTTAGAGGTCAAACGTCCAAGAACGTCTAAGACGTTGGAAACTTAGCCCTTGACACGTCCAAGAATGTCTTGATTGGGCCTAGCATGTTTGGACTTGTTTTACGTGTGTATTATGGGTGAAACTTTCATGGAAGTTCCTTTACTTTTGAATTTTCATATTTACATTTGAAACGCCCGGGTACGACTTCCCAAGGGCCCATAAGAAGGACCCAAGGGTTGTCGAGACACTGCCTTGGCAGTGTCAATCGACTGAACCAAACGACGCCCAGTTGGTTGACCAACGACCCGTTGGTGAGGCATATTTGATGGAAACTTAGCCTGGCAAGGCTCTGCCAAATAACAGGCAAAGGTCCAATCAACTGAAGCCACAGACGGCCCGTCGATGGTGGTCCGTCGATGCAGGCCTGCTGCACTGCCATGCACGCTACTTATTATTGGGGTGAATGGGAAATTCACCCCACGTGCTAACATTACCCTAGGAAGTTTATTTAAATATTTTTGGGTATATTAGGGTTATTAAAAACGTGAATACTCCATATCCAATCCTCCATTCAAAATCAAACCTCCCTCTCCTAAAATATCCTCTCTAAGAACCTCCATTGAAGGTGAAGTTCAAGGTCAGCTTGTAGATTAGATTCTCATGTGTTATTCACCAATTTTTAGTGGGTTTTTCATGTAAAGAAGGTATGGTGATCCTTTATCTCTAAGTACCCTTTCACTTGGAGAGTTAATATCAATGTTTCCAAAGAAGTTTCATGATCAAACCTCTTCTTCTTCAATCTAGCCATGGGTTCTTTCTTAAATTTATTCAAAAGCATAATATTAATGTATTGATTATTATCTACTGAATTGGATGTGATTTTCAATCAAATTGCATGATGAACCCATGCTCTTTCACAAACTCGATTTTAGTCTATGTATGGCTTTATGATCTTGATCTTCTACATATCGATTTATGATTCAATTATGTTAAATTGCTTATGTCTACTTTCTAGAATGTATCTTGATGATGAATTATTGATGAATTATCCATGTGGTTCAATGCATGAAGATTTGAATATGCTTAGCCTATGCTTCTATGAGTTCACTATAATCTTGTTTCTATTAAGCATGAATATGGGATTCGATTGTGTAGGGATAATTGTATCTACTGTCTCACATGGATGTTATTTTTGAATTATAGATAAGTTATTCATGTGTATCATGGTTTGATTAGCCTATGTTCTTCTATCTTTCATGTATTCCCAATTTAGCATGTTCACTGAAATCTAGAGTTTATTGCAATTGTAGTAGGGCTTCGTGTTGATTATGACTTCCTTAATTACTACCTTATATCGATGTTATTAATGAATTGTGGATATGACTCTTTGATTATCAAAGTAAAGGAGTCTTTGCATGATTTGATCTAGGTTCTTCTAGCCTACAAGTTAAGTGTTGTAATGAACATTACGTGATCTTAATTCTAGGGTAAATAAAGCATGAATTAGACTTGAGTGTGATGTCTTTAACTACTTCCCTAGAGTGAGGCTATTGATGAAATATAATTGATGATCAATGCAAGTAAATTTGGTTAAAGACCTATGTCCTCCTACTTTCTAGTATATTGGTGATGTATTGTACTAGTTGTAGCTTGGTCTTTTAATGTCTTAAGCATGACTTCTCTTATGATTAAGTACATTTAGCTACTGCCTTTTTATATTAATTGTTTATGAATAAAGGATGTATTTATCAATGATAATCAAAGGATAAATAAGTGGTAAGAACGGCTCTTCCTCTCTACTTTCCTTATAGTATTGTAGTTGACGAAGCCTTGTATGTCATTGTGTGGTATTGTCCACTTATAGGTTCTTACATTATTGTCATTATATATGTGTTGACCATGTCCTTGAAGTTAAATTGATGAATATATGAATGAGTAATTATGATAATCACCTTATGTGTAACTTGTGCCTAGTCTTCTACTTTAGTTGTGAGTCTAGGTTATGTTACTATTGGTATGAGCATGTAAATTTTTATGTAAGATGATGTATAGGTTCTTTCATTAATGAAGTATTAAAGATTGATGACCCCTACCTATGTACCCCTATATGAATGCATGAATAGCAAAAGTTAGGAGTCTTAAAGTGTAATATGAAGTTAGCTTGCCTCCTATTCTATTGTGCGTTGTGTGGTCTATGCTTGAAAGTGTAATATGGTCTTAAGAGGATAGCTGTGTCAATGTGTTTTTGATAGACATTATGTGATCATGTTGACCAAGGTACACACACACTCACACCTCGTGCATGCTTAAAAGTAGTAAAGGTTTATGGTGTCTAAATGAATGGTAGTTCTCATATAGTTATACCGATAGACTCATGCATTGATATATGAACATGCGTCACATTTTTCTGTTATGTGAAAGGTTTGCTCACATATAAGTACACACACATGTATTAAGATCTAGTTAATAGAGGGGTCTTGCTAGGTGTGCTCAAGAGTACTCTAAGACTAGATAGGTGTTTGAATATTCTATAAGCATATGAAATAAAGTATTTTCAATAAAAGGGAACTTAGCTTAGTACCGATTGAACTTGACAATGAGAGGTGTTGACTTCCCATGGAGGAAGATTCACCATTTTTTCCTTATAGAGTGTTGACTTCCCTTAGCGGAATACTCACTTATGGATCCACATGAGGTGGTGACTTCCCTTTGAGGAAAGTTCACCCATGTTTTCTCGTGAGGGGAGGCCCCAATTACCAAATGACATGTAGAGGGATTATACCTATCTCTTAGTTCCATAAACTATGCTTGCCACATATGATCTAACAAAGTGAATTCACTTAGGATGCTAGGATGTATGTTAAGGTTCTACTTTGGCTAAGTGGGACACCTTCCATTGGTGTAAGGCTCTACAACACCAAATTCCATGTTTAGCACCCATGGTCTTAGTGTCGGTAAGACTATTGTTTCGCTAAATTAAAAATGGACAATGGAAGTAAATGACTAGGATCCTAACTAGGATGACTTAAGGGAGGTTACTTAGGATAGGTGGAAGTAATGAACCCATCTAGACATTGCACAAGTACCTCCTTAGGAAGTCGTAGATAGGTGACCTAATGTTATGATTATGCTTATGTATTTATGCATGACATTGTAGTAATTGTATATTTGTTATGAATATGTGCATGGTATGAGTCTATATGATATGATCTTATACTTATATGCACTATGTTTATCTAAATTTCTATATGATGAAGGTCTTGTATTGACATGAATGAAGTTGTCTTCACTTTCTATGTTGATGTATGAATTGATGTTAAGGCTTGTGATCTCATGATAGGTTTATTAAGTATGTGTGAGGTTATGGGTCTTCACATGTACATTGAACTAGTAGGCCTAGATTGAGATTTTGAGTAAGGTCTTTGAAAGTTCTATACAAAGTGAAATTTAGTGTATGTGAATAATGACTAAAGTTTATTGTAGTGCCTTATGGTCTTGACTTTAATGTGTCTTGTAATGGGCTATACTTCTATGATGATATGTTATGGCTTGTGTATGTTTTATGTATAGTATTCCTTGTGGTCCTAAGGTGATTCGTTGAAAGAAGTATCACTAAAGGGTTGCTTGGGAGGTTAATGAATTCAAAGAAGGAGTTCACTATAAAGAAGAAATGAGTTCACTGTAAAGTGACCTCAAATATGGCTTAAATTGTATGTGTGATTTTATATGATGTTTGGCCTTTGAATATCTCTATATGAAGTATGTGAATGATATGAATTCTACTGTATAAAGTTTTTATGAATATTTACTCAATAAGGCATGAAGTATGATTTCAAGAAAATGTCCCTTTTAAATGCATGTTTTTGCATGGTTGTCATACTTAGTGCATTCTTGTACTAATCCCATTCTTCTCTACTTTTTCCATAAAGTGTAGGTTTTGGATGCTTAAAGGATGTCTATATGATTGAGGAGCTTGATATGTGACTCCCAAGATCAAGGAAAGGGATCTTTAAATTCAAAGATTCCTAAGTCATGTCTTTACTCTAATGTTATGTATAAGTTTTCTTATGTATTATGTTATATGGGTCGTGTCCCTAATGTAATCTAATGTTGTTGAGTCTAAGATGGCAAAGAGACTTAAGGTCTAAATATGTATTACGACTTGTGTTTTATATATATGTGAAGTGAAGTTTCTAGCATATGATGTGCTATGAAAAGTTTTAAATTTCCCGCTAAATTTACTATGATAATGCGATGAATGATAACTATGGGCTTGTATAAGACCTCCGAGAGGTCAAGTATGCCATGTTACTTCTCGGGGGTGCTCCTCGAATGACATTCTTAAAGAAGTCGTGGTAAGCCACGTAACCCCCTTTATCCTAATGCAAACTAATTGTCGTTTGGCTCAAATATGTCATAAAAGTGCAAGAGTTTATATAACTCGATAAGGAAACAAATGGACATTTATTTCACATAGCCAAGTAAGTCTAATTTTAATGTTAGAGTCCTCTCATATCCCCAGCGGAGTCACCATTCTGTTTTATTTCGGAAAATATATTTTTTAACTTTTAAGTTTTTTGGACTTGTTTATGTTTTAGGAAGGTTTTTACGGCACCAAAAATACCCGTTAATACAGTTTTACATCGACTAACTTGTTTGGATTTAAAATAACTTGATTTGAATTTATTTAGAATTCTTTCTAAATATGAGACAAATTTATCTAAATGAGTTGTTTATTTCCGCAAAACTACTGTTTTTAAGTCTATTTTGAAATCGATTGATCAAGTTTGAATTAAAACGAAATAGCGCCTTGTTGGGATTTGAGCCTTTTAACCCTACGACTAACGGCAAAATATCAACAAATATATATGTGGCAAAATAAAGAGGGATAGGGAGAGAGATTTGAGTCCAAGTCCGGTTTCTGTCCGCCAGGACCTGTTTTTGGAACCATTTCATTTTGGGACTTTAAGGCCATTCAATTGTACATGTCCTAAATTCTAACAAAATAGTAAGCAAAATAACTAAATGGGCTTAGGCCTATCAACAACAAAATCCAAAATTTAAAAATAAAATAAACTTTTGCCGATTGTCACTTTTCTTCATTTCGGGACTTGTTCATCGATTTTGTAGCTGGTTGACTCGGTAAAGAAATTGAGTCTTAACGACTCTTCCATAATGCTAGGAGAAAAAATGAGAGTTCGGGGTGAACTCCAGTAAATTTACATTCAACATGCCAAAGAAGAAAAGTTAACAAATTAAGAGAGACATTGAGGATATACAAGATTACGCAAAGGAAGGAAATGAGACGTGAATGTCCCAAATAAACATAAATAAAATAAAGATATGAGAAAGGTGCTTGACAAAATAAAGAGTAATCAAACTTAGAGATTCTTAACATGGATAAACAAGATAAACACACAGATAGGCCTCTTATAAATAAAATTGATCGACGCAAAGCATGTGCAGGACAAAATTGATACGATCGAGTTAACACTAATTTTAAGACAAATGAAATAAGTCCCATCTTTCCCAAAATATATATACATTCATCACGACATGATAAGGTGGAATGATACTAATGTTTGCGTCAATGCTTTAAAAAACAAGACATAACATCTATCAACCATACAATCATCTAACCAAGAAGAATGATGAAAGAAAAGAAAGAAAAGGAATCCATTTTTTTACCAATCTTAAAATAAAGTGCAACTATCTCTTATAAATATATATATATATATATATATATATATTAACAAATGAAAATAAGCACCCATATCAGGATTGAGCGAACAACTAAACAAAGCAAGAGAAATGGAAAATGACAGGCAACCTTTGATTAAAATCTAAACATAAAGGAGACTAATATTTGATGCATACCCGACATCTTAAACAATATGACAAACGGAGAACTACAACATGGAGAACAAAAGGAGTCTAGCCGCCCAAAAAAAAAGATAAAATATAATTTCAAACTCCCAATTTATCGACCCTGAAGTCCGCCTTGATTAAAAAAATGAACGAAAATAAAAAACAGATTTGACTATATGCAGATGAACATACTAGCGGATGAAAAGAGAAATAACTTCGAACAAGTCAACTTGTTTCTAGAAATGGGGTTACATCAAAGAATTAGTAAAAACGCACATATTTCTATTAATCATCGCCAATAAACTAGTTTCCAGCAGCAACAGACATTGCACGTACATTTCCAATATCAGAAATACCAAACTCGAAAAGGAAAGATGATGAAGAAGATGATGTCGTAAGGGGAGTATTACCTTTTGTTGTGCAGTGAATTTAGACGAGGAATTAGCAGCGACTTCACCACACAAAAAAGACCACTATCACACGAACCATACTCGGGCAGCAAGCAAGGAATCCGAAAGAAGAACCCAAAATAGTGATATTTCTAAAACCCCTAAACTAGAAAACTTTAAAGAGTCTCGCGATATAAACTTGACCAAATCGAATTCGTTTGCGAACCCTTCTACTATAAGTAAAAATAGTGGATAGAATATGATATATTTCCCATAGTTTCTTCCTCCTTTATGCTGTCTTATTTTTTCCTTTTTCAAAAATCAGATTTTTTTTTCTATTGTTGAAATGGAAGGGATTATATATATGAACGTATTAGGTTTTACGGATTTGGGGGGAAAAGGGTAAAAGGGGATGTCCATTTTTTTCATCAAAATTAAAATTTCCAGAAGGATAAGGATGGACGAGCTGGAATCAGTTCCAAAAACGTATGATTTTCAACGAGAAAAAGGCGTGGGTCATCCGATTTTGGCTCTAGGGCGAGCGAATTGTTGAGATCTCGACACCTTGCATGTTCTTCGTATGAGTTTAGACTGGTATGTAGAAAAAGAAGAAAATGCGTGAAGCTTTTGCTTTTCGTTACTGTTGATGATGCTGTGACTCGTCGTTTTTGGTGTGAGGAGCGGTAAGGTGCGTATAAGTTTGCTTCGCGATTAACGCGGGCTATTGTTGGTGCGTCTTGACGGCATGGAGACGTCGTGTATCTGCTACTATGCGCGATAACACCGTGTAATCAAGTTTTGGCGCGTGCAATTGTTTCTCTCGTCCTTTTGTGAAGGACAGAGAAACGGGTAGGTAAAAAAAGGGATTGGTCCGGGTGGCATGGTTGGGAGTTTGACTACTTATGTTTTAATTTGGGTCAAAATTTGGCTAAAAAAAAAGTTTAGGGGAATTGGATCTTGCTAAAAGAATTGTTGTTCTTAGGCCTTTTAGAGTACTGGATTTGTAGGAGGAAGATGGGCCAAATTTGTTTGTCCAAAGTATCAAATCATTTGGCTAATGATAAGATGAATTACTAGAAATTAATTAACTGAGCTTCTTAAAGTTTGACGGAATAAATTAATTGATTTGAATTAAAATCAACGATTTTACCAAACTCCAAGTTAGCACTAAACAAAAAGAAAAATGCATAACAATATTAGCAATACTCAGTGAGAACTTAAACCCTTTTGAGACGATTTTCGAAATGCTTACAAAATATTATCTATATACATATTTATATTAAGCAAAAATATTACCTAATTCTATGAAGAAAACGACGAGAAATAATTAAAAATTACTCCTAAACATATTTTAAACTTTAATAATTACTTTAAACCGTCTGAAGTTTAAGAAACTCCAAAATTAATTATTTTCGAGGAAGGTCAAAATTTGGTGTCAACATGATAATTAAGTGATGTTTTCATGAGTTTTCATGGTGAATTGTAGTATTTGAAGTTGAAGGTGAGCATGGTAATTATAGGCCATTAGAGGCAAGATGAAGGTTCCAGGTTGATCTTTTTAATTCAATGGTATTATATACTACTTGATCGTGATTAAATGACCTAGATATGAATTGAACTAGGCTTAATTGATCTAGGATGATCTTGAATAATAAAGTTGGAATTAAACTTGTGTGATCATGTATGACTAGGATTGGGTTCTAATGATCTATTTTAATGAAGTAAGCATGAAATTGAATATACATCATAATGAACTGAGGGTGATAATCGACTATGGGCTGTTATGCCATTGATGCTAGGGCTTTGAGGGTAAAGTCATTATGAGGAGATTATGATGAGGGTTTCTTCTAAACTAAGGCATGAACATGATTTGGAGAAGCAGGTTCTCACAATAGATGAACCCAAGGTTGACTTAAGAACCTAAAATGAATCAATGCATGGTAGATTAAGATTAGCTTGAAGATGAGTCGTTTGATTACTTCTTGTGTAGCACACTTGCTGAGATAACACCAAGGACATGGTAGATTGAGTGAAATACTCGTGATAGCTTGAGATGGCAAGATCTTAAGGGTATCTTGGGGATAGAAAATCTCAAGGAGGCTTGAGTTGAAACACTCATGGTAGTTTGAGGTGATAAACTTCATGGTAGCTTTAGAATGGTGGTTCTCATGTTAAATTGGGATGGAGGGAGCAAGATCTCCCATGATTAGCTTGGTCTTGTGTTGTAAGGGTACTTTATCATGTTAGCTTGACTTGGTTAGGCCAAAACCATTTCATGGTAGATTTAGGTAAAGGCCTATACTCTCCTAATGATAGATTGACTTGCATGTAAGGTGTGTTTCCTGGTAGCTTTATTTGCATGCAAGGTGAATTTCATGGAATAGCTTGAGATTGGTTTCTCATGGTAGCTTAGGGTTGAGGATTCATGCTCCCCTATGGATTAGCTTGCATCTACATTATTGGTTGCATGGTTGTTAGGAAGGTTGTATTCTTCCTTAGTTAGCTTGGTTAGTAAGAAGAGATGTTTTCCCTGTAATAGGTCTATTATGATAGTATGTTGAGCTTAATAGACTGTAAGACCCCGAAAATGACTTAGGTTAACTAGAGCCTAACATCTTGGAATTGATGGTCTAAGGTCCTAATGTAGTCTATAATATGGTTTATAGGCAGTAGTTAAAGTATTAGGTGTATTGGTAGTCAAACGTCAAGGGATTACTAAGACGTTCGACGACTAAGTCACCTAAATGCCTCATATGTGGTTTTATATGTTTATATGTAATTCATGAGTTTGTAAGGTCATAAAATGTGTTATTATATAATATATAGGTAGTGTGTCAAGTATCGTGAAGTTTGGAGGTCAAACGTCCAAGAACATTCATGAAGTTCGAAAGATATGCCTTGAAATGACCTTATGTGTCTAAGCATGTTTTGTTGAGTTTTACGTGTTCGTATTGGATGCAATTTATGTGATAGGTTTTAAAATCATAGACGATTGTATTTGGATTAGAAACGTCCGGGAAATTATCCTCAAGCACCATCCAAGGGTCCTTGAGGAAGGACCCAAGTTGGTGGCCAAAACTGCCAAAAGGCAGTCCACCTACGGAGGGCAATCGATGGCCAGTGGCCTGGTCGACGCACCGTAGGTGGTGGGAGTATATGGAGCCTTAGAATAGGAGGCCAATCTTCCATTTTCCAGGCTCTGACCCAATCGACGTTGGGCAGCACGGCCCATAAGTGGGTTTACGCCCCATCGATGGGTCCGTCGACTATGAGCCTGTGCCTGCGTGCAGCTCACTGTTAAGTGAGGGGTGAAATGGGAATTTCACCCCACTTCCAAATAAGAGTATTGGAGGTTAATTAAGGGTATATTTGATATCTTAAATGTGTATATAAGTGTTTAACACTTAGAATATTTCAATCTTCTAAAGTCAAAACCCCAAAATCCCTTAAGAAATTCCAAAGACTCCAATGAAATACAAATCAGCTTGGAGGTGACGTTTTGAGTGGAAATTCTTCATCAAAGTGAAGAATTATCTTCATTAAGGTATGACTTTTGATCCTTGAAACTCGTTTCATCAAGGATCCCAACTTTCAAAGATGTTTTCAAAGTTTTCAAAGGGTTAATTGTCCAATTTCATGATTCTACCATGGGTTCTTGCACTAATAGTTTTCATACGTCTGTTATGGATTAGATTGTTATTGTATTGATTATTTTAACATAAATTACCTATTAACCAATGGAATTGATGAACCTAAGATTTTGACTAAATTATAGGTTACTTGATATTGTCTTAATGTTGATGAATTCATGTGTAGTTTCTTATGGGCTTTCTATTAATGTAAGAGTTGTGTTCAATTGTTATAAAATTGGTATTGGGTTGTTGAATCTATGTTGAATTGGTTTAGATTTCATTGATTTCTATAATTGTGTATTGAATTGGTGTTCATGGCCTTGGGTAAGGGTCTTGTGTTATCAAATTGAGTAAGTTGACTTGAATTGAAGCGTTGATGATGGTTGTTCTTAAATTGGTTAGATGAGTCTAAAATGGTTATATTGATAATGTTAAGGTAATGAATAGATTGACAAAATAAGTTTAAGGGTCATGTTTAAAGGTCTAAAGAAAGATAGGCTATATGTGTTAAAATGGAACTATGTGGTGTCTTGTTTGGGTAGACTTGTGTTCCTTACTTGATTCTTATGTGAATATGTGATGTCTTGACTTAGGAACCAGAAAGGGTCTTAGTCTTGAATAAATGAATATACGTGAGACCTTGAATGATAATAAGAGGGTCATTTATGTGGAACCTTGAACAAAGTGGTAAGGTTATGAATTGTGCAGTAGTGAGCCGTAATGGTATCCTTCATGTAATGAGTGATGGACTTAAGGTTGATTGGCTGGAACGGTATCATATCATACCTTAGGAAATTCGCGATGAGATTCTTGTCGCCATAGTGAGATATCCCTAATGGACCTCGCTTTGGTAGGGTAAATTGGGTCATGAACATGATACGGGACCCATTTGTATGAACCTTAATGTAAATTGATCTATGAAAACTAAGGCTAGCACCGAGTGAGTATGGTTAAGGTAAGTAGTTCTTCTTAAGTATGAGACTAGAATACAAAACACGCCCTTCATTTTCTTTAACCATGTGCCTACATGGGATCTTTATGTTCTACCATTGGCAAGTAAAACACCTCATCGAAGTAGGATAGAACTTCGGATTCCATGCTTTGCTACCATGGTCTTTGTCGGTTATTGCCTATTCTCATCATATGAAATACCTATTAGCATTAGAGAAGTTCTATGAGGATTAGGTGGTTGTATGGGACGCTATCTAGACATTGCACAATAGACTTTGAAGATGTTAGTAAGAGTCCCAAGGTCTTGTCTAAGACCATTAATTGAATGTCCTTTATGTGATGTATGTATTCTAAATGAACTAATGAACAAATGAATTACGTTATGAAGTATGTAAGTGAATAAGTACCTAATCTAGAGTGCCTTAGGGATTCTTTAGTTAAATTGTGAAGAGGGCATAAAGGATGATCTCTTCATGGCTTATCTATGGAAGTATTGAGAATGACGCTAGTTAGGGAAAAGGTTTGGTGTTGTTGACATGATGTAAGCCTTAGGTAGTCTCAAGGACTATTTAGGTAATCTTCAAGAGGTCAATCATGCACGTTATGTTCTTGATTTACTTAAGTAGGTCTTTTGATAGCCTTTGGAAAGAGAATGTCATATCATCTATGTATTGATGTGTTTAGTGAGAATGATTCTATCCTAGGGAGTCTATAGGATCTCTTGAGTGTGTGTGGAAGATATTGTATGGGCGGTTGCTTCACAACTCACTCAAGTGAGACTTAGAGTAACCTTTGGTAGAAGGATCTTACCTTGATGTTTAAGATGATTTGTAAGTGTGTATGTGACTCATTACAAGCAATCTTAAGGGTCGTTTAGGCACATCTAGAGAGGGTGTATGGGCGGTCTCTCTTTGGGTGACTTAAGTGAATCTTAGGATATCTTTAAGTGAGAAGATTCATGCTAAAGGGTGTCTCAAGTGAAGAATAAGCATCTTCACTGTACAGTGAAGTAATTCACTGTAACAGTGAATGAGTTCACTATAAAGTGATCTCAAAAATATGATTTTTGGTTTAAATATTATCTTGTGTATTTCTAAGTTTCTAAATGTTGTTATTATGATTAAAATATGATTTATTAAATGAAAAGATGCATATTTTCCAATAAATGTCCGTTTTCATGATTTAATGCATAATGTCATACTTAGTACATGTGTTTGTACTAATTCTATGCTTTATTTTCTATCTATTACTTCTTGGTAGGTGAAGAGCTTTGGGAAGAAGACTTGGACAAGGATATCGTTCAAGAAGAGTTGAAGTATGTCCTCACTTGACTCGAGAGCATATATGTCATTTTATGTTTCTTTTATGAAGTTTGTAATAGACTATTAGTAGTATATTTTCAATTCGTATGGGTCCTGACTCAATTATTATCGTGTCTGAAGATGATGATTGAGACATAGTGTTTTCCTATTTCTACATATATGAAAGAGTTTAAAGACTCTTATATTGTTTTTATCAAAAGTTTTAATTCCGCACTACTTTTTTATGTATATGCGATGACTGATATGATAGGCTTGTATAAGACCTCTGAGAGGTCGAATACGTCGGTTACAATCCAAGATTGCACCCTATCTTCTAGGGTGTTGTTTCGGGATGTGACAAGCTTGGTATCAGATCATAGGTTAATGGAAGTAGTCTTAGGTATCAAAAAGTCTCGAAAAGTCACGTCTAGTAGAGTCTTGACCATCGGTGTGAGTCGCGGCACATCTATGGGCGAGAGGCTATAGGAAGATAGTGTTTCCCTTCATTTCTACTCCTATGTTCGTGCGGTAGAGTAATGTTATGAGTATCCTTCTAAGTGTATTTTTTCCTTGTGTTTCTAGGAGATGAATACTAGAAGAATGGCCGCTAGAAGGATGGAAGAGGGAAGGGTGAATGAGGAAGCTCCTCCTCAAGTTGATAAAGTTGAGCAAGTGATTCAAAATGGGCAAGGTGTCCAAGGTGCTCATGTGCCTCCTCAAGGTGATCATGCCCCTAATGTGGAAGGAGGTAATGAAGTGCCAGAGTTGTCTAATAGGGTGATTGGAGAGGCTTTGCTTGCTTTAGCCGAGCCGTAACAGCTCAATCTAACTTGAACATGGTGCCTAGGGTTAATGCAATGGAGAGCACTATGTCATATAGATTTAGAGACTTTGTGAGGTTGAATCCTCCAATCTTTCATGGCTCAAAGGTGGATGAGTATCCCCAAGAATTCCTTGATGGTGTGTACAAAGTTTTGAGTGCTATGCGGGTTACATCTAGGGAGAAGGCGGAGTTGGTTTCTTATCAATTGATAGATGTGTGTCAAATTTGGTACACTCAATGGAAGGACAATAGGCCGATGGAGTCGGGTCCTGCTGAGTGGGAAGAACTCAAGGAAGCTTTTCTTGGTAAGTAATTTCCCCGTGAGAGGAGGGAAGTGAAAGTAGAGGAGTTTATCAATCTCAAGCAAGGCAATATGAGTGTTGAGGAATACTCTTTAAAGTTCTCAACTTTGTCTAGGTATGCACCTTCCCTAGTGTCAAATCGAAGGGATGAAAGGAGTCGCTTTGTGACGGTTGTAGCCGACTTAGTGAGAGAGGAATGCCGTACGGCTATGTTGCATGATGATATGACTTTGGCTAGACTCATGGTGTATGCACAATCAATTTAAGGGTCTAAACTTAGGAGGATGTCAAGGAACTTGAAAAGGAGTGTTGCTAGTGATCAAGTGCAACCTAGGTTCAAAAAGAGGGCTCAAACCTAAGAAGAATCTAGAGGTGCTAAGTTCAAGGTTGAGAAAGGAGGTAGTTCCAAAGATGGCAAACCTACATGTGCCACTTGTGGTAAGAAACATTTTAGTGAGTGTCTATTGGGTACCGGTAGTTGCTTTGGATGTGGAAAGGATGGGCACAAAGTGAGAGATTGTCCAAACATTGCTTCTAGGAAGGAGGGCAAGAAGGTTGAGCCTAGTGTTCCAAAGGAAGATGCTCCAACTAAGAGGCGTTTCTATGCACTCCATACTAGAGGTGAGAATCCGTATGGGAGTGATGATGACATTGGTAAGTCCTTATTTCTCTTTTGTGATGTGACTTCCTTCTAAGTGGGGGAGTATGGTTAGAATTGTGCTAGAAGTGTTGCATGTGCATGATGTTTAGGAGTTTGGTTGAATTTGAATTTCATTAACTTCTTGCATTGTTTGTTTTATTGAGTTATGATCATGTTGTAAGAGGTGTTTATATGATGTTACCTTGCATATTAGCATGTCTATATCATGAATTGCGTAAGATTCCATTTTTTGAAAAAAATGCGTAAATCACTGTTCACTGTCCACAGTTCACTGTGTAATTTTCGAAAAAGTGGCTAATTGATTCTTTGGTCTAAAATTGTAGTTATGTGGTTAGAACTGATGTGTATGAGTATAATAATGAATACAAAATGAGTTTTCAATATTTGGAATGAAGCATGTGAGTTTTGTAGCATACTGAGTTATAGAATTGTATTCTAGTTTCTTGTTGTGTTTTGAATCTCTTGACCTTGTGAAATTGATATTTTCTTCTTGATTGTGAGTTATGTTGTTTGGTTATGTTCTGTTAAGTTGATTCTCTAATCTTGGAAGTGTTCGGAGAGTGGCAAGTCTCATTCGAGGAGGAATGTTGTCCAAGTGGGGGAGAATGTAAGACCCCGAAAATGACTTAGGTTAACTAGAGCCTATCATGTTGGAATTGATGGTATAAGGTCCTAATGTAGTCAATAATATGTTTTAGAGGAAGTATCTAAAGTATTATGTGTATTTGAAGTCAAACGTCAAGGGATGACTAAGACGTTCGACGACTAAGTCACCTAAATGTCTCAATGTGGTTTTATGTCTTTATGTGTGATTCATGAGGTTGTAAGGTCCTTAAATGAGTTATTATAGCATATATAGGCAGTGTGTCAAGTTTTGTGAAGTTAAAAGGTCAAACGTCCAAGAGCGTTCATGAAGTTCGAAAGATATGCCTTGAAATGACCTTGTGTGTCTAAGCATGTTTTGTCGAGTTTTACGTGTTAGTTTTGGATGAAATTTATGTGAGAGGTGTTAAACTCATAGAAGATCGTATTTGGGTTGGAAACGTCCTGGAAATTATCCCCAAGGACCATCCAAGGGTCCTGGAGGAAGGACCCAAGTTGGTGGCCAAAACTGCCAAAAGGCAGTCCACCTACGGAGGGCAATCGACGTCCAGTGGCCTGGTCGACACCCCGTAGGTGGTGGGCGTCGATGGATACTTATCCTAGGAGGCCAATCTTCCTTTTTCCAGGCTCTGACCCAATCGACGGTCGGCAGCACGGCCCGTAAGTGGGTTTACGCACCGTTGATGGGTCCGTCGACTGTGAGCCTGTGCCTGCGTGCAGCTCACTGTTAAGTGAGGGGTGAAATGGGAATTTCACCCCACTTCTAAATAAGAGTATTGGCGGTTTATTAAGGGTATATTGGGTATTTTAAATGTGTATATAAGTGTTTAACACTTAGAATATTTCATTCTTCTAAAATAAAAACCCCAAAATCCCTTAAGAAATCCCAAAGACTCCATTGAAGTACAAATCAGCTCGGAGGTGATGTTTTGAGTGGAAATTCTTCATTAAAGTGAAGAATTAGCTTCATTAAGGTATGGATATTGATCGTTGAAACTCATTTCATCAAGGAGCCCAACTTTCAAAGATGTTTTCAAAGTTTTCAAAGGGTGAATTGTCCAATTTCATTATTCTACAATGGGTTCTTGCACTAATAGTTTTTATACGTCTATTATGGATTAGATTGTTGTTGTATTGATGATTTTAACCTAAATTACCTATGAACCAATGGAATTGATGAACCTAAGATTTTGACTAAATTATGGGTTACTTGATATTGTCTTAATGTTGATGAATTCATGTGTAGTTTCTTATGGACTTTCTATTGATGTAAGAATTGTGTTCAATTGTTATCAAATTGGTATTGGGTTTTTGAATCTATGTTGAATTGGTTTAGATTTCATTGATTTCTATAATTGTGTATTGAATTGTTGTTCATGGCCTTGGGTAAGGGTCTTGTGTTATCAAAATGAGTAAGTTGACTTGAATTGAAGAGTTGATGATGGAGTGGAGGTATGCTTCCCCATTTCCTTTATTTTGATGTTATTTATACTTCATTTCTATTATGATTGGTTTGTTACACCTTTGGTGGCGGTGTTATATGAATTGATGTGGCCTAGTCGGCGTTACTTTCTAGTATATTGATGATCATGGCCTTGTCGGAACTACTTGAACTTATATGGCTATTTGTATAGTTGATTTGGTTAGGTGTAATTATATCTACTTATATGTGAAAGTATGTGTTAGAATATTGATACTATCTAGGAAATCATGTATGCTTTGACTATGTGTTAAGTGTGTAGTCTTAGTGTTGATACATGGTTGTTCTTAAATTGGTTAGACGAGTATAAAATGGTTATATTGATAATGTTAAGGTAATGAATAGATTGACAAAATTAGTTTGAGGGTCATGTTTAAAGGTCTAAAGAAAGATAGGCTATATGTGTTAAAATGGAACTATGTTGTGTCTTGTTTGGGTAGACTTGTGTTCCTTACTTGATTTTTATGTGAATATGTGATGTCTTGACTTAGGAACCTAAAAGGGACTTAGTCTTGAATAAATGAATATAGGTTAGACCTTCAATGATAATAAGAGGGTCATTTATGTGGAACGTTGAACCAAGTTGTAAGTTTATGAATTGTGCAGTAGTGAGCCGTAATGGTATCCTTCATGTAATGAGTGATGGACTTAAGGTTGATTGGCTTGAACGACATCATATCATACCTTAGGAAAGTCGCGATGAGCTTCTTTTCGCCATAGTGAGATAGCCCTAATGGACCTCGCTTTGGTAGGGTAAATGTAATTGGGTCATGAACATGATACGGGACCCATTTGTATGAACCTTAATGTAAATTGATCTATGAGAACTAAGGCTAGCACCGAGTGAGTATGGTTAAGGTAAGTAGTTCTAGTTAAGTATGAGACTAGAATACAAAACACGCCCTTCATTTTCTTTAACCATGTGCCTACATGGGATCTTTATGTTCTAGCATTGGCAAGTAGAACACCTCATCGAAGTAGGATAGAACTTCGGATTCCATGCTTTTCTACCATGGTATATGTCGGTTATTTCCTATTCTCATCATATGAAATACCTATTAGCATTAGAGAAGTTCTATGAGGTTTAGGTCTTGGTATGGGACGCTATCTAGACATTGCACAATAGACTTTGAAGATGTTAGTAAGAGTCCGTAGGTCTTGTCTAAGACCATTAATTGAATGTCCTTTATGTGATGTATGTATTCTAAATGAACTAATGAACTAATGACTTACGTTATGAAGTATGTAAGTGAATAAGTACCTAATCTAGAGTGCCTTAGGGATTCTTTAGTTAAATTGTGAAGAGGGCATAAAGGATGATCTCTTCATGGCTTATCTATGGAAGTCTTGAGAATGACACTAGTTAGGAAAAAGGTTTGGTGTTGTTGACATGATCTAAGCCTTAGGTAGTCTCAAGGACTATTTAGGTAATCTTGAAGAGGTCAATCATGGATGTTATCTTCTTGATTTACTTAAGTAGGTCTTTTGATAGCATTTGGAAGGAGAATGTTATATCATCTATGTATTGATGTGTTTAGTGAGAATGATTCTATCCTAGGGAGTCTATAGGATCTCTTCAGTGTGTGTGGAAGATATTGTATGGGCGGTTGCTTCACAACTCACTCAAGTGAGACTTAGAGTCACCTTTGGTAGAAGGATCTTACCTTGATGTTTAAGATGCTTTGTAAGTGTGTATGTGACTCATTATAAGCAATCTTAAGGATCGTTTAGGCACATCTAGAGAGGGTGTATGGGCGGTATCTCTTTGTGTGACTTAAGTGAATCTTAGGATATCTTTAAGTGAGAAGATTTCATGCTAAAGGGTGTCTCAAGTGAAGAATAAGCATCTTCACTGTACAGTGAAGTAATTCACTCTAACAGTGAATGAGTTCAATGTAAAGTGATCTCAAAAATATGATTTTTGGTTTAAATATTATCTTGTGTATTTCTAAGTTTCTAAATGTTGTTATTATGATTAAAATATGGTTTATAAAATGAAAAGATGCATGTTTTCCAATAAATGTCCGTTTTCATGATTTTATGCATAATGCCATACTTAATACATGTGGTTGTACTAATTCTATGCTTTATTTTCTATCTATTAATTCTTGGTAGGTGAAGAGCTTTGGGAAGAAGACTTGGACAAGGAGATCGTTCAAGAAGATTTGAAGTATGTCCTCACTTGACTCGAGAGCATATATGTCATTTTATGTTTCTTTTATGAAGTTTGTAGTAGACTATTAGTAGTATGTTTTCAATTCATATGGGTCGCGACTCAATTATTATCGTGTCTTAAGATGATGATTGAGACATAGTTTTATCCTATTTATACATATATGAAAGAGTTCAAGGACTCCTATATTGTTTTTATCAAAAGTTTTAATTCCGCACTACTTTTGTTTATGTATATGCGATGACTGATACGATAGGCTTGTATAAGACCTCTGAGAGGTCGAATACGTCGGTTACAATCCAAGATTGCACCCTATCTTCTAGGGTGTGGTTTCGGGATGTGACAAGTTTGGTATCAGAGCATAGGTTAATGAAAGTAGTCTTAGGTATCAAAAAGTCTCGAAAAGTCACGTCTAGTAGAGTCTTGACAATCGGTGTGAGTCGCGGCACATCTATGGGCGAGAGGCTATAGGACGATAGTGTTTCCCTTAATTTTTACTCCTATGTTCGTGCGGTAGGGTAATGTTACGAGTATCCTTCTAAATGTATTTTTTCCATGTGTTTCTAGGAGATGAATACTAGAAGGATGGCCGCTAGAAGGATGGAAGAGGGTAGGGTGATTGAGAAAGTTCCTCCTCAAGTTGAGAAAGTTGATCAAGTGATTCAATATGGGCAAGGTGTCCAAGGTTCTCAAGTGCCTCCTCAAGGTGATCATGCCCCTAATGTGGAAGGAGGTAATGAAGTGCCGGAGTTGTCTAATACGGTGATTTGAGAGGGTTTGCTTGCTTTAACCCGAGCCGTGATAGATCAATCTAACTTGAACATGGTTCCTAGGGTTAATTCTATGGAGAGAACTATGTCATCTAGATTTAGAGACTTTGTGAGGTTGAATCCTCCAATCTTTCTTGGCTCAAAGGTGAATGAGGATCCCCAAGAATTCCTTGATGGTGTGTACAAAGTTTTGAGTGCTATGGGGGTTACATCTAGGAAGAAGGCGGAGTTGGATTCTTATCAATTGATAGATGTGTCTCAAATTTGGTACACTCAATGGAAGGACAATAGGCCGGTGGAGTCGGGTCCTGTTGAGTTTGAAGAATTCAAGGAAGTTTTTCTTGGTAAGTACTTTCCCCGTGAGAGGAGGGAAGTGAAAGTAGAGGAGTTTATCAATCTCAAGCAAGGCAATATGAGTGTTAAGAAATACTCTTTAGAGTTATCAACTTTGTCTAGGTATGTACCTTCCCTAGTGTCAAATCGAAGGGATGAAAGGAGTCGCATTGTGACGGGTGTAGCTGACTTAGTGAGGGAGGAATGTCGTACGGCTATGTTGCATGATGATATGACATTGGCTAGACTTATGGTGTATGCACAATCAATTGAAGAGTCTAAACTTAGGAGTATGTCAAGGAACTTGAAAAGGAGTGTTGCTAGTGATCAAGTGCAACCTAGGTTCAAAAAGAGGGCTCAAACTCAAGAAGAATCTAGGGGTGCTAAGTTCAAGGTTGAGAAAGGAGGTAGTTCCAAAGATGGCAAACCTACATGTGCCACTTGTGGTAAGAAACATTTTGGTGAGTGTCTATTGGGTACCGGTAGTTGCTTTGGATGTGGAAAGGATGGGCACAAAGTGAGAGATTGTCCAAACATTGCTTCTAGGAAGGAGGGCAAGAAGGTTGAGCCTAGTGTTCCAAAGGAACATGTTCCAACTAAGAGGCGTTTTTAAGCACTCCAGACTAGAGGTGAGAATCCGTATGGGAGTGATGATGACATTTGTAAGTCCTTATTTCTCTTTGTGATGTGACTTCCTTCTAAGTGGGGGAGTATGGTTAGAATTGTGCTAGAAGTATTGCATGTGCATCATGTTTAGGAGTTTGGTTGAATTTGAATTTCATTAACTTCTTGCATTGTGTGTTTTATTGAGTTATGATCATGTTGTAAGAGGTGTTTATATGATGTTACCTTGCATATTAGCATGTCTATTTCATGAATTGCATAAGATTGCATTTTTTGAAAAAATTGCCTAAAATCACTGTTCACTGTCCACAGTTCACTGTGTAATTTTCGAAAAAGTGACTAATTGTTTCTTTGGTCTAAAATTGTAGTTATGTGGTTAGAAATGATTTTTATGAGTATAATAATGAATACAAAATATTTTTAAATATTTGGAATGAAGCATGTGAGTTTTGTAGCATAATGAGTTATAGAATTGTATTCTAGTTCCTTGTTGTGTTGTGAATCTCTTGACCTTGTGAAATTGATATTTTCTTCTTGATTGTGAGTTATGTGGTTTGGTTATGTTATGTTAAGTTGATTCTCTAATCTTGGAAGTGTTCAGAGAGTGGCAAGTGTCATTCGAGGACGAATGTTGTCCAAGTGGGGGAGAATGTAAGACCCCAAAAATGACTTAGGTTAACTAGAGCCTATCATGTTGGAATTTATGATAAGGTCCTAATGTAGTCTATAATATGTTTTAGAGGCAGTAGCTAAAGTATTAGGTGTATTTGAAGTCAAACGTCAAGGGATGACTAAGACGTTCGACGACTAAGTCAACTAAATGCCTCATATGTGGTTTTATGTCTTTATGTGTGATTCATGAGGTTTTAAGGTCTTTAAATGAGTTATTATAGCATTTATAGGCAGTGTGTCAAGTTTTGTGAAGTTTGGAGGTCAAACGTCCAAGAGCGTTCATGAAGTTCGAAAGATATGCCTTGAAATGACCTTGTGTGTCTAAGCATGTTTTGTCGAGTTTTACGTGTTCGTTTTGGATGAAATTTATGTGAGTGGTGTGTTAAACTCATATACGATCGTATTTGGGTGGGAAACGTCCTGGAAATTATCTACAAGGACCATCCAAGGGTCCTTGAGGAAGGACCCAAGTTGGTGGCCAAAACTGCCAAAAGGCAGTCCACCTATGGAGGGCAATCGACGTCCAGTGGCCTGGTCGACGCACCGTAGGTGGTGGGCGTCGATGGAGCCTTATCCTAGGAGGAAGAGATTCCTTTTTCCAGGCTCTAACCCAATCGATGGTAGGCAGCACGTCCCGTAAGTGGGTTTATGCCCCGTCGATGGGTTCGTCGACTTTGAGCCTGTGCCTGCGTGCAGCTCACTGTTAAGTGAGGGGTGAAATGGGAATTTCACCCCACTTCTAAATAAGAGTATTGGAGGTTTATTAAGGGTATATTGTGAATTTTAAATGTGTATATAAGTGTTTAACACTTAGAATATTTCATTCTTCTAAAATCAAAACCCCAAAATCCCTTAAGAAATCCCAAAGACTCCATTGAAGTACAAATCAGCTCGGAGGTGACGTTTTGAGTGGAAATTCTTAATTAAAGTGAAGAATTATCTTCATTGAGATATGGATATTGATCCTTGAAACTCGTTTCATCAAGGAGCCCAACTTTCAAAGATGTTTTCAAAGTTTTCAAAGGGTGAATTGTCCAATTTCATTATTCTATCATGGGTTCTTGCACTAATGGTTTTTATACGTCTATTATGGATTAGATTGTTGTTGTATTGATGATTTTAACCTAAATTACCTATGAACCCATGGAATTGATGAACCTAAGAATTTGACTAAATTATGGGTTACTTGATATTGGCCTAATGTTGATGAATTCATGTGTAGTTTCTTATGGGCTTTCTATTGATGTAAGAATGGTGTTCAATTGTTATAAAATTGTTATTGGGTTGTTGAATCTATGTTGAATTTGTTTAGATTTCATTCATTTCTATAATTGTGTAATTAATAGGTGTTCATGGCCTTGGGTAAGGGTCTTGTGTTAACAAATTGAGTAAGTTGACTTGAATTGAAGCGTTGATGATGGAGTGGAGGTACGCTTCCCCATTTCCTTTATTTTGATGTTATTTATACTTCGATTCTATTATGATTGATTTGGTCCACCTTCGGTGGCGGTGTTATGTGAATTGATGTGGCCTTGTCGGCGTTACTTTCTAGTATATTGATGATCATGGCCTTGTCGGAACTACTTGAACTTATATGGCTATTTGTATAGTTGATTTGGTGATGTGTAATCATATCTACTTATATGTAAAAGTATGTGTTAGAATATTGATACTATCTAGGAAATCATGTTATGCTTTGATTATGTGTTAAGTGTGTAGCCTTAGAGTTGATACATGGTGGTTCTTAAATTGGTTAGATTAGTCTAAAATGGTTATATTTATAATGTTAAGGTAATGAATAGATTGACTTAATAAGGTTAAGGGCCATGATTAAGGGTTTAAAGAAAGATAGGCTATATGTGTTAAAATGGAACTATGTGGTGTCTTGTTTGGGTAGACTTGTGTTCCTTACTTGATGCTTATGTGAATATGTGATGTCTTGACTTAGGAACCTAAAAGGGTCTTAGTATACAATAAATGAATATAGGTGAGACCTTCAATGATAATAAGAGGGTCATTTATGTGGAACCTTGAACCAAGTGGTAAGGTTATGAATTGCGAAGTAGTGAGCCGTAATGGTATCCTTCATAAAATGAGTAATTGACTTAAGGTTGATTGGATGGAACGGCATTATATCATACCTTAGGAAAGTCGTGATGAGCTTCTTTTCGCCATAGTGAGATAGCCCTAATGTACCTCGCTTTGGTAGGATAAATATAATTAGGTCATGAACATGATACGGGACCCATTTGTATGAACCTTAATGTAAATTGATCTATGAGAACAAAGGCTAGCACCGAGTGAGTATGGTTAAGGGAAGTAGTTCTAGTTAAGTATGAGACTATAATACAAAACACTACCTAAATATTCTTTAACCATGTGTTTACATGGGATCTATATGTTCTACCATTGGCAAGTAGAACACCTCATCGAAGTAGGATAGAACTTCGGCTTACATGCTTTGATACCATGGTCTATGTCGATTATTGCCTATTCTCATCATATGAAATACCTATTAGCATTAGAGAAGTTCTCTGAGGTTTAGGTGGTGGTATGGGACGCTATCTAGACATTGCACAATAGACTTTGAAGATGTTAGTAAGAGTCCCTAGGTCTTGTCTAAGACCATTAATTGAATGTCCTTTATGTGATGTATGTCTTCTAAATGAACTAATGAACTTGACTTACGTTATGAAGTATGTAAGTGAATAAGTACCTAATCTAGAGTGCCTTAGGGATTCTTCAGTTAAATTTTGAAGAGGGCATAAATGATGATCTCTTCATGGCTTATCTATGGAAGTCTTGAGAATGACACTAGTTAGGGAAAAGGTTTGGTGTTGTTGACATGATCTAAGCCTTAGGTAGTCTCAAGGACTATTTGGGTAATCTTGAAGAGGTCAATCATGGACGTTATCTTCTTGATTTACTTAAGTAGGTCTTTTGATAGCCTTTGGAAGGAGAATGTCATATCATGTATGTATTGATGTGTTTAGTGAGAATTATTCTATCCTAGGGAGTTTATAGGATCTCTTGAGTGTGTGTGGAAGAGATTGTATGGGCGGTTGCTTCCCAACTCACTCAAGTGAGACTTAGAGTCATCTTTTGTAGAAAGATCTTACCTTGATGTGTAAGATGCTTTGTAAGTGTGTATGTGACTGATTATAAGCAATCTTAAGGGTCGTTTACGCACATCTATAGAGGGTGTATGGGAGGTCTCTCTTTGTGTGACTTAAGTGAATCTTAGGATAGCTTTAAGTGAGAAGATTTCATGCTAAAGGGTGACTCAAGTGAAGAATAAGCATCTTCACTGTACAGTGAAGTAATTCACTCTAACAGTGAATGAGTTCACTGTAAAGTGATCTCAAAAATATGATTTTTGGTTTAAATATTATCTTGTGTGTTTCTAAGTTGCTAAATGTTGTTATTATGATTAAAATATGATTTATAAAATGAAAAGATGCATATTTTCCTATAAATGTCCGTTTTCATGATTTTATGCATAATGTCATACTTAGTACATGTGGTTGTACTAATTCTATGTTTTATTTTCTATCTATTAGTTTTTGGTAGGTGAAGAGCTTTGGGAAGAAGACTTGGAGAAGGAGATCGTTCAAGAAGAGTTTAAGTATGTCCTCACTTGACTCGAGAGCATATATTTCATTTTATGTTTCTTTTATGAAGTTTGTAATAGAGTATTAGTAGTATGTTTTCAATTCGTATGGGACGTGACTCAAGTATTATCGTATCTTAAGATGATGATCGATACATAGTGATTTCCTATTTCTACATATATGAAAGAGTTAAAATACTCCTATATTGTTTTTATTAAAAGTTTGAATTCCGCACTACTTTTCGTATATGCGATGAATGATATGATAGGCTTGTATAAGACCTGTGAGAGGTCGAATACGTCGGTTACAATACAAGATTTCACCCTATATTCTAGGGTGTGGTTTCGGGATGTGACAAGTTTGGTATCAGAGCATAGGTTAATGAAAGTAGTCTTAGGTATCAAAAAGTCTCGAAAAGTCACGTCTAGTAGAGTCTTGACCATCGGTGTGAGTCGCAACACATCTATGGGCTATAGGCTATAGGACGATAGTGTTTCCCTTTATTTCTACTCCTATGTTCGTGCGGTAGAGTAATGTTATGAGTATCCTTCTAAATGTATTTTTGCTTTGTGTTTCTAGGAGATGAATACTAGAAGGATGGCCGCTAGAAGGATGGAAAAGGGAAGGGTGAATGAGGAAGCTCCTCCTCAAGTTGAGCAAGTTGAGCAAGTGATTCAAGATGGTCAAGGTGTCGAAGGTGCTCAAGTGCCTCCTCAAGGTGATCATGTCCCTAATGTGGAAGGAGTTAATGAAGTGCCGAGTTGTCTAATAGGGTGATTGGAGAGTCTTTGCTTGCTTTAGCCCGAGCCGTAACCGCTCAATCTAACTTGAACATGGTGCCTAGGGTTAATTCTATGGAGAGTACTATGTCATCTATATTGAGAGACTTTGTGAGGTTGAATCCTCCAATCTTTCTTAGCTCAAAAGTGAATGAGGATCCCCAGGAATTCCTTGATGGTGTGTACAAAGTTTTGAGTGCTATGGGGGTTACATCTAGGGAGAAGGAGGAGTTGGATTCTTATCAATTGAGAGATGTGTCTCAAATTTGGTACACTCAATGGAAGGACAATAGGCCGGTAGAGTCGGGTCCTGTTGAGTGGGAAGAATTCAAGGAAGCTTTTCTTGGTAGGTACTTTCCCCGTGAGAGGAGGGAAGTGAAAGTAGAAGAGTTTATCAATCTCAAGCAAGGCAATATAAGTGTTGAGGAATACTCTTTGAAGTTCTCAACTTTGTCTAGGTATGAACCTTCCCTAGTGTCCAATCGAAGGGATGAAATGAGTCGCTTTGTGACGGGTGTAGCCGACTTAGTGAGGGAGAAACGTCGTACGGCTATGTTGCATGATGATATGACTTTGTGTAGACTCATGGTGTATGCACAATTAATTGAAGAGTCTAAACTTAGGAGGATATCAAGGAACTTGAAAAGGAGTGTTGCTAGTGATCAAGTGCAACCTAGGTTCAAAAAGAGGGCTCAAACTCAAGAAGAATCTAGGGGTGCTAAGTTCAAGGTTGAGAAAGGAGGTAGTTCTAAAGATGGGAAACCTACATGTGCCACTTGTGGTAATAAACATTTTGGTGAGTGTCTATTGGATACCAGTAGTTTCTTTGGATGTGGAAAGGATGGGCACAAAGTGAGAGATTGTCCAAACATTGCTTCTAGGAAGGATGGACAGAAGGTTGAGCCTAGTGTTCCAAAGGAAGATGCTCCAACTAAGAGGCATTTGTATGCACTCCGGACTAGAGGTGAGAAGCCGGATGGGAGTGATGATGACATTGGTCAGTCCTTATTTCTCTTTTGTGATGTGACTTCCTTCTAAGTGAGGGAGTATGGTTAGAATTGTGCTAGAAGTGTTGCATGTGCATGATGTTTAGGAGTTTGGTTGAATTTGAATTTCATTAACTTCTTGCATTGTGTGTTTTATTGAGTTATGAGAATGTTGTAAGAGGTGTTTATATGATGTTATCTTGCATATTAGCATGTCTATATCATGAATTGCATAAGATTGCATTTTTTGAAAAATTTGCCTAAAATCACTATTCACTATCCACAGTTCACTGTGTAATTTTCGAAAAAGTGACTAATTGATTCTTTGGTCTAAAATTGTAGTTATGTGGTCAGAACAGATGTGTATGAGTATAATAATTACTACAAAATGAGTTTTTACTATTTGGAATGAAGCATGTGAGTTTCGTAGGATAATGAGTTATAGAATTGTATTCTAGTTGTGTTGTGAATCTCTTGACCTTGTGAAATTGATATTTTCTTCTCGATTTTGAGTTATGTGGTTTTATGTCTTTATTTGTGATTCATGAGGTTGTAAGGTCCTTAAATGAGTTATTATAGCATTTATATGCAGTTTCTAAAGTTTTGTGAAGTTTGGAGGTCAAACGTCCAAGAGCGTTCATGAAGTTCGAAAGATATGCCTTGAAATGACCTTGTGTGTCTAAGCATGTTTTGTCGAGTTTTACGTGTTCGTTTTGGATGAAAATTATGTGAGAGGTGTTAAACTCATAGACGATCGTATTTGGTTTGGACACGTTTGGGAAATTATCCCCAAGGACCATCCAAGGGTCCTTGAGGAAGGACCCAAGTTGGTGGCCAAAACTGCCAAAAGGCAGTCCACCTACGGAGGTCAATCGACGTCCAGTGGCCTGGTCGACGCCCCGTAGGTGGTGGGCGTCGATGGAGCCTTAGCCTAGGAGGCGAAGCTTCCATTTTCCAGGCTCTGACCCAATCGAGGGTGGGCAGCATGGCACGTAAGTGGATTTACGCCCTGTCGATTGGTCCGTCGACTGTGAGCCTGTGCCTGCGTGCAGCTCAATGTTAAGTGAGGGGTGAAATGGGAATTTCACCCCACTTCCAAATAAGGGTATTGGCGGTTTATTAAGGGTATATTGGGTATTTTAAATGTGTATATAAGTGTTTAACACTTAGAATATTTCATTGTTCTAAAATCAAAACCCCAAAATCCCTTAAGAAATCCCAAAGTCTCCATTGAAGTACAAATCAGCTTGCAGGTGATGTTTTGAGTGGAAATTGTTCATCAAAGTGAAGAATTATCTTCATTGAGGTATGACTTTTGATCCTTGAAACTCGTTTCATCAAGGAGCCCAACTTTCAAAGATGTTTTCAATGTTTTCAAAGGGTGAATTGTCCAATTTCATGATTCTACCATGGGTTCTTGCACTAATGGTTTTCATACGTCTATTATGGATTAGATTGTTGTTGTATTGATGATTTTATCCTAAATTACCTATGAACCCATGGAATTGATGAACCTAAGATTTTGACTAAATTATGGGTTACTTGATATTGGCTTAATGGTGATGAATTCATGTGTAGTTTCTTATGGGCTTTCTATTGATGTAAGAATTGTGTTCAATTGTTATCAAATTGGTATTGGTTTGTTGAATCTATATTGAATTGGCTTAGATTTCATTGATTTCTATAATTGTGTATTGAATTGGTGTTCGTGGCCTTGGGTAAGGGTCTTGTGTTATCAAATTTAGTAAGTTGACTTGAATTGAAGCGTTGATGATGGAGTGGAGGTATGCTGCCCCATTTCCTTTATTTTGATGTTATTTATACTTTGATTCTATTATGATTGGTTTGGTCTACCTTTGGTGGCGGTGTTATTTGAATTGATGTGGCCTTGTCGGCGTTACTTTCTAGTATATTGATGATAATGGCCTTGTCGGCACTAATTGAACTATTATGTCTATTTTTATAGTTGATTTGGTGATGTGTAATCATATCTACTTATATGTGAAAGTATGTGTTAGAATATGATACTATCTAGGAAATCATGTTATGCTTTGACTATGTGTTAAGTGTGTAGCCTTAGAGTTGATACATGGTTGTTCTTAAATTGGTTAGATGAGTCTGAAATGGTTATATTGATAATTTTAAGGTAATGAATAGATTGACTTAATAAGGTTAAGGGTCATGTTTAAGGGTCTAAAGAAAGATACGCTATATGTGTTAAAATGGAACTATGTGGTGTCTTGGTTGGGTAGACTTGTGTTCCTTACTTGATGCTTATGTGAACATGTGATGTCTTGACTTAGGAACCTAAAAAGGTCTTAGTCTAGAATAAATGAATATAGGTGAGACCTTGAATGATAATAAGAGTGTCATTTATGTGGAACCTTGAACCAAGTGGTAAGGTTATGAATTGTGAAGTAGTGAGCCGTAATGGTATCCTTCATGTAATGAGTAATTGACTTAAGGTTGATTGGCTGGAATGGCATCATATCATACCTTAGGAAAGTCGCTATGAGCTTCTTGTCGCCATAGTGAGATAGACCTAATGGACCTCGCTTTGGTTGGGTAAATGTAGTTAGGTCATGAACATGAGACAGGACCCATTAGTATGAACTTTAATGTAAATTGATCTATGAGAACTAAGGCTAGCACCGAGTGAGTATGGTTATGGGAAGTAGTTCTAGTTAAGTATGAGACTAGAATACAAAACATGCCCTTCATATTCTTTAACCATGTGCCTACATGGGATCTTTATGCTCTACCATTGGCAAGTATAACACCTCATCGAAGTAGGATAGAAATTCGGATTCCATGATTTGCTTCCATGGTCTATGTCGGTTATTGCCTATTCTCATCATATGAAATACCTATTAGCATTAGAGAAGTTCTATGAGGTTTAGGTGGTGGTATGGGACTCTATGTAGACATTGCACAATAGACTTTGAAGATGTTAGTAAGAGTCCCTAGGTCTTGTCTAAGACCATTAATTGAATGTCCTTTATGTGATGTATGTATTCTAAATGAACTAATGAACTAATGACTTACGTTATGAAGTATGTAAGTTAATAAGTACCTAATCTAGATTGCCTTAGGTTTTTTTTAGTTAAATTGTGAAGAGGGCATAAAGGATGATCTCTTCATGGCTTATCTATGGAAGTCTTGAGAATGACAATAGTTAGGGAAAAGGTTTGGTGTTGTTGACATGATCTAAGCCTTAGGTAGTCTCAAGGACTATTTAGGTAATCTTGAAGAGGTCAATCATGGACGTTATCTTCTTAATTTACTTAAGTAGGTCTTTTGATACCCTTTGGAAGGAGAATGTCATATCATTTATGTATTGATGTGTTTAGTGAGAATGATTTTATCCTAGGGAGTCTATAGGATCTATTGAGTGTGTGTGGAAGAGATTGTATGGGCGGTTGCTTCACAACTCACTCAAGTGAGACTTAGAGTCACCTTTGGTAGAAGGATCTTACCTTGATGTTTAAAATGCCTTGTAAGTGTGTATGTGACTCTTTATAAACAATCTTAAGGGTCGTTTAGGCACATCTAGAGAGGGTGTATGGGCGGTCTATCTTTGTGTGACTTAAGTGAATATTAGAATAGACTTTAGTGAGAAGAATTCATGATAAAGGGTGTCTCAAGTGAAGAATAAGCATCTTCACTTTACAGTGAATGAGTTCAATGTAAACTGATCTCAAAAGTATGATTTTTGGTTTAAATATTATCTTGTGTGTTTCAAAGTTGCTAAATGATGTTATTATGATTAAAATATTATTTATAAAATGAAAAGATGCATATTTTCCAATAAATATCCATTTTCATGATTTTATGCATAATGCCATACTTAGTACATGTGGTTGTACTAATTCTATGCTTTATTTTCTATCTATTAGTTCTTGGTAGGTGAAGAGCTTTAGGAAGAAGACTTGGACAAGGATATCGATGTCCTCACTTGACTCGAGAGCATATATGTCATTTTATGTTTCTTTTATGAAGTTTGTAATAGACTATTAGTAGTATGATTTCAATTCGTATGAGCCGTGATCCAAGTATTATCGTGTCTTAAGATGATGATCGAGACTTAGTGTTTTCCTATTTCTACATATATGAAAGAGTTTAAAGACTCCTATATTGTTTTTATGAAAAGTTTTAATTCTGCACTACTTTATGTTATGTATATGTGATGAATGATATGATAGACTTGTATAAGACCTCTGAGAGGTCGAATACGTCGGTTGCAATCCAAGATTGCACCCTATCTTCTAGGGTGTGGTTTCGGGATGTGACAAGCTTGGTATCAGAGCATAGGTTAATGAAAGTAGTCTTAGGTATCAAAAAGACTGGAAAAGTCACGTCTAGTAGAGTCTTGACCATCGGTGTGAGTCGCGACACATCTATGGGCGAGAGGCTATAGCACGATAGTGTTTCCCTTCATTTCTACTCCTATGTTTGTGCGGTAGAGTAATCTTATTAGTATCCTTCTAAATGTATTTTTTTCTTGTGTTTCTAGGAGATGAATACTAGAAGGATGACCGCTAAAAGGATGGAAGAGGGAAGGGTGAATGAGGAAGCTCCTCCTCAAGTTGATAAAGTTGAGCAAGTGATTCAAGATGGGTAAGGTTTCCAAGGTGCTAAAGTGCCTCCTCAAGGTGATCATGCCCCTAATGTGGAAGGAGGTAATGAAGTGTCGGAGTTTCTAATAGGGTCATTGGAGAGGCTTTGCTTTATTTAGCCTGAGCCGTAACGGCTCAATCTAACTTGAACATGGTGCCTAGGGTTAATGCTATGGAGAGCACTATGTCATCTAGATTGAGAGACTTTGAAAGGTTGAATCCTCCAATCTTTCTTGGCTCAAAGGTGAATGAGTATCCCCAAGAATTCCTTGATGGTGTGTACAAAGTTTTGAGTGCTATGGGGGTTACATCTAGGGAGAAGGCAGAGTTGTCTTCTTATCAATTGAGAGATATGTCTCAAATTTGGTACACTCAATGGAAGGACAATAGGCCGGTGGAGTCAGGTCCTGTTGAGTGGGAAGAATTCAAGGAATCTTTTCTTGTTAAGTACTTTCCCTCGAAAAGAGGGAAGTAAAAGTAGAGGAGTTTATCAATCTCAAGCAAGGCAATATCAGTGTTGAGTAATACTCTTTGAAGTTCTCAACTTTGTCTAGGTATGAACCTTCCCTAGTGTCAAATCGAAGGGATGAAATGAGTCGCTTTGTGACGGGTGTAGCCGACTAAGTGAGGGAGGAATGTCGTACGGCTATGTTGCATGATGATATGACTTTGGCTAGACTCATGGTGTATGCACAATCAATTGAAGAGTCTAAACTTAGGAGGATGTCAAGGAACATGAAAAGGAGTGTTGCTAGTGATAAAGTGCAACCTAGTTTCAAAAAGAGGGCTCAAACACAAAAAGAATCTAGGGGTGCTAAGTTCAAGGTTGAGAAAGGAGGTAGTTCCAAAGATGGCAAACCTACATGTGCCACTTGTGGTAAGAAACATTTTGGTGAGTGTCTATTGGGTACCGGTAGTTTCTTTGGATGTGGAAAGGATGGGCACAAACTGAGAGATTGTCCAAACATTGCTTCTCGGAAGGAGGGCAAGAAGGTTGAGCCTAGTGTTCCAGAGGAAGATGCTCCAACTAAGAGGCGTTTCTATGCACTCCGGACTAGAGGTGAGAAGCCGGATGGGAGTGATGATGACATTGGTAAGTCCTTATTTCTCTTTTGTGATGTGACTTCCTTATAAGTGGGAGAGTATGGTTAGAATTGTGCTAGAAGTTTTGCATGTGCATGATGTTTAGGAGTTTGGTTGAATTTGAATTTCATTAACTTCTTGCATTGTTTGTTTTATTGAGTTATGAGAATGTTGTACGAGGTTTTTATATTATGTTACCTTGAATATTAGCATGTCTATATCATGAATTGCATAAGACTGCCTTTTTTGAAAATTTTGCCTAAAATCACTTTTCACTGTCCACAGTTCACTGTGTAATTTTCGAAAAAGTGACTAATTGATTATTTGGACTAAAATTGTTGTTATGTGGTTAGAACTTATGTGTATGAGTATAATAATGAATACAAAATGAGTTTTTACTATTTGGAATGAAGCATGTGACTGACATGAGTATTGATGGTTCAAATGCGTATAATGACATGTAAAGGGTCGAAATATCCGAGAACGACGCTGAGTGCACTAGCCTAAGGGTCCCCGAGGAGGACCCAAACATGGTCCATTGAAGATGCCAGGCAGCGTAGAAGTGGAGGCTGCTGCGCGACGCGCAGCCATCACATAAAGGGAAAATTTAGCCCATCATAATGAATTGAGGATAATAATCGACTATGGGATGTGATGCCATTGATGCTAAGACTTTTAGGGTAAAGTCATAATGAGGAGATAATGATGTGGTTTTCTTTTACACTAAGAAATCACCATGATTTGGAGAAGCAAGTTCTCACAATATATGGACCCTAGGTTGACTTAAGAACCTAAAATGAATCAATACATGGTAGATTAAGATTATTTTGAAGATGACTTGTATGATCATCTTTTTTTTGTAGACTTGGTGAGACAACACAAAGGGTATGGTATCTTGTATGAAATACTCGTGATAGCTTGAGATGGAAAGATCTTAAGGATACCTTGGGATACTAAATATCTAGAAGGCTTGAATTGAAATAATCATGGTAGCTTGAGGTGATTAACTTCATGGTAGATTGAGAATGGTGGTACGCATGTTATCTTGGGATTGATGAAGTAAGTTGTGCCATGATTAGCTTGCTCTTGTGTTGTAAGGATAATTTATCATGTTAGCTTGACTTAGATAGGCAAAAAACATTTCGTGGTAGATTTAAGTGAAAGGCCTATACTCACCTAATGATAGCTTGACTTGCATGTAAGGTGCATTTCATGGTTGCTTGATTAGCATGCAAGGTGCATTTCATGGAATAGCTTAAGATTGGTTTCTCATGGTAGAGGATTAATACTCCCTTATGGATTAGCTTTCATCTACATTATTTCTTGTATTGTGGTTAGGAAGGTTGTATCCTACCTTAGCTAGCTTTGTTAGTATGATGAGATGCTTTCCATTGAAATATGTCTATTATTATAGTATGTTGAGCTTAATAGACAAGAGTACAAGATAATTTATCTTGGATTAGGTTAGTCTAGAGAAGTATTAAGTGTGGATGGTAGTATGGGATGCTATCCATACATTGCACAAGTATGAATTGGTGCTACCTATGACGTGACCCCTACATGATGTATGCTTAGCTTATATAGTGACTATAGTTGCATTACATGACATGATTGACTTAAGATAATAGTTCCTTTTGAATATGATGAAGGTATATTAGATGACTCCTAATATGACATGAACCAAGATAGGGCGATTTCAATATATGCTTAGTGTGTGAGGTATTATGGGATGCTTCACATGCATTGCACAAGTGTGTTTTGTTGTGGCCTAGGGGCATAGCCTTGCACCAGTAAACTTGGAGGTGGCTTGTGATGTAGTTCACTTATGCAAGAAAGACAACGAGTTTATTATGAACTCTTATATGTTTTATGATGCTTCAATATGCTTATGATATTCATGTTATGCTTATGTCTCTATGTCTTATTATTATGAATATTGTTTACTAACCATTTGAGATATCTTATGTTTGGTATGATAGTTTTCATACTTAGTACATATCGTACTAACGCATATTGCCTACATGTTCTCCATGTAGGGTATTGAGAAGGCTGAGTTGCTTTGAAGTGTAGAGTTCCAAGGTTTTAAAGAAGAGAAGAAGTAGTAAGTCCTCATAGCTTTGAGGATGAACCTTTACGGTCCTTTATGTTTTCATTATGTTAGACTTTTATGGGCTGTGACCCAAGACTTTAATTCCGCGCTACTTTTCGTATATATGCAATGAATGATGTTTTAAGGCTTGTACAAGACCTTTGAAAGGACAAGTACGTCGTGTGAGGACTCAAGAATGCCCTATCTTTTAGGGTGTACTTGGGGGTCGTAACACTAGGCACATCACATTCATCAGATACATAATCTTTATGAATATTTCACATAAATCATCACACTTCATGAATCTTAGACATAGAATTAACATGCTTCAGTTTCATTAGTCATAAATCCACATTCCATCATTTACATCACATAATGACCCATTCATTCATTTTCATATAAGGACACACCAAGACTACCTCCAAATGCCTACTTGTGCAATGGATAGATAGTGCCACATTCCACCAACTACCCAAGGTAGTACACCATTTAGAAGTCTTAGTTCATTACACTCATTTGGGGGGTGGGGGGCAAGCTAAAACCGACATAGACCATGAGAGCTAGACATAGGATATCGGTATTAACCCCTACCAGATGAGGGATCCCCACTTGCCTTAAGGTAGGTCCATTCTCTTTCGCCTTTACATGGATTTCCAATAGCTACCCCTCTATGGGCTCATAGTTAAGGGAAAAGGAGATTACTTCTAAGTTACTCATTCTCTACTAACGAGGAGCACTCATATCAAGAGGTACATTTATACAACATCTCTACTCACGAAGTTAACCACGCCTTCTTCAAATCCTCTCAGTGCTAAGCATAACTCCCCCACAGAGTCTTAAACATTCATTAACTATAGGTTAAGGGATAGTTATTTATCACCACATATCAACTAACGAATGGTACTTATCCCTCGAACACCACTCTCAAACATTGCTTCTAAACACTTCATCTCAACTCACGAAGAGTGTTCACCCCAAAATACCCCTATTCATTACTAGAGTTCCTTAGCAATGGTAGGGAATGTTCTAGACAATTCATATCGACTCACGAAGTGTGTTCACACCAAAATAACCCTATTCATTACTAGAATTCTTTAGTAATGGTAGGGAATGGTCTAGAAACTTCATATCGACTCACGAAGAGTGTCCACCTTACAATCCCCCATTCACATTTATTAAGTTTATTCATTCATTCAAAGAGTGTGTGTGAGTATATGTGACCACACCTTTCACATAATCACCATCTTCATAAAATTGACTTCTAAACATGGTTACACCTTCATTCATCATAATTCACACAGTATCATACTTCACATATACATATACTTTATTTAGTCATGATATCTTCAAGTAACACATTAACAATTTCATAAGAGTACCACATGCATATCATTCAAAAACATCATTTCAGTTCACCTGCTATGCCTTAAAGGCCATAATTACAATACACATGTTCATATATTTCATGTAAACACCTCCACCAAAGGTTTACCACTCAAAATCACTTCAACAAGATCTAAACAACATATATCAAATTACCATTCATCCAAGCCTTTACCATCTTTTCACAACATTTCATCAAACATCTTAATAAAGCATTAATAGGCAGTAGCTAATTCAAAATACAACATGAGAAACTCATTTCTAACATTATCTAGACATTAACACTTAACCCACTTCATAAGTTACAAGTTAGAAATATGCATCAGCATGGGTTCATTGAGTTTTTAACATTAAAATCATCAATTAACACGAAAAATAACATATTTCAATCATTAAGATGTTTTCATGCAAAGACCCAGACTTAGAGTCAAAGATAGTAAAAGTTGGAGTTCGAAACCCTTTATGAAATCTCTTTTGAATGACTCATTGAATGAAAGAAGGTTAAAGGATGAACTACCATACCTCAATTTGAAGAAACCTATGAAATTTTGGTGAATACAAAACCTTCACTACTAGCCCTTCCTTGAGTTGTAGCTTTTATGGAGTTTTATAGAGTCTTTCTTGACGGAGGGGTTTTGATTTTTGAAGAATAAAATATAACCTAGTTATAGGAGTATAAACAAACATAATATTCCCTAAAGATACTAAAACAAACGTCTATGTTCGATAAAAGACTTGGGGTAAATTTACCAAAACACCCCAAGTGAGGCAGCATCTGGACAGCTTTTGAAGGACACCATCAACTCACATCAACGACGGACCATCGATGGATCGACGTCCCATTGATGACGGATAATGTTTTGGTATGCAGCTCCAAAAACTTGGATACTTCCAGGTCCAATCGACGGACCATGTCGACGAGGCGTCGAGTGATCGACTGGCCCTCATTTGGTTCGTTGGTTGACACTACTTTTGCAGTTTTGTTGCCAAGTCTTAGGTCCATATCTATGTCCGCTCGAGGGTCCTAGGTGGAATCGTACCCAGAATTTAAACACCTAAACATGGTCATCTAGGTCATAGGTTCCTTCCCTATAAATTTGAACCCCAAACGTCTCCCTATACACACAAATGAACACTGAAGCACATGCAAGAACATATACATCTAGTTGTCGAGCTTCTTGGTTCGTCCCTTGACATTTGACTTCCAAACTTACCAAACTGACTTCAAACATTAAAATTCACTTTTAAATACATAAATAACTCTGGAAACACTTGCAAAGTTCTAGTTCAACCTAGTTCATTATGAGGATCGCTACACATTGCTTCTTGAATTACGTTATTTTATGTATTGAGTATGCATTCTTGGGTTGTAACACTTCAAAAGTTCATGCCTTGGTATATACCCTCACATGATTAACTAAGACTTGAAACACTGTTTCTAAGCCTAAAATAATGTATTGAAACTAAGTACAAAGTTTTAGAGTCAAAACATCAAGAAACGACCATTACGTCTGAAGAATTGTGAAAAGTCTGATAGTGTGCCTTGGCTTGTCTCATGGGATTTTAAGAGTCAGAATTTCGTGAAGTTTTGTAAAAAGGTACTAAATATATGTTAGATTGTGTTTAGGGTTGAAACGTCTGGGTACGACTCCACAAGGACCACCCTAGGGATCCTTGAGGACGACCCATCCATTGACCCCAAAACTACCCAATGGACAGTGTGCAACAACGATTACTAACGAAGAGCAGTCGATTGGACGACGCTCCATCTTTGGGGTCGTTTGTTGACACTTTTTCAAAATCCCAAAGAATCTCGAAAACCTCCCTCTTTGTCAAAAACGATGGAGTGACAGTACGGGGGCATCGATTGTACTACGCGCGTAGACGGGGTCTCCTCGTTTGAGACCCCACTTTACAGTCTTAAAACATTTAAGTTATGGGAGGTTAGGATATTAATTAATTAATTAATTAAAAGCTTAGGTCGGTTATAGTTGATTAATTTAGAACTATATAAGTACCCTAAGTTAACTAACTAACTGATGTACCGTGGTTTCACGGTATGTCTAATGCTTTTTCCTTAAGTTTAGTGTGTGTTGAGAGCCCTTTTTTGTTAATTTTGATATAAGTTTCTCTTTGTTTGCAGAAAATCTGTCCAAGGATGAACGCGGGAGTTTTTGAGAGAAAATTGCAGAAGAGACCACCTACGGAACGTATGACGGTCCGTCGCGGCTGTGACGGTCCGTAGGTGGCACCGTAGTGAAGGGAGAAGTTGCTGAAGGAAATTTGGGGAAGTCTGACCAAGTGTGGGATTATGGAAGTCCATGACGGACCGTCACAGCTTCGACGGTCCATCCTGCAGGTTCGTCGTAATAATCAGAGAGTAATCCCAGTACCCAAAATTCCAAAGTTCAAGTGTTTTGGAACAGAGACCCTCGACGGACCGTCGTGCTTGAAACGGTCCGTCATACCTGTCCGTCGAGGGGAATGAAGAAAGCAACATGAGAAGATGTGAAGTATGGGACGACGGAGGCTATGACGGTCCGTCGTGTCCATGATGGTCCGTCACGTGGTCCGTCGACCCAGACGCGTTTGGACAGATTTTTAGTAAATAGAATCCTTATTTGATTAGGTTTTGTTTTTATTATAAATAGTTGGAAAAACCTCGTTTTTGGGGTTAGACATTCTGGATAATTTTTAGTTTATAGTTCTTGAATTATATTATTAAATTCTCGATTTTGGGAATTAAGATATTTTTCGGGAATTGATTGTTGTGGATTTCGTTGATTAATCAAGTTAAATTCTGGGAAATTATTGGTTCTCATAAAAGTAAGTGCATGAATTCTTCCATTAGCGATATTAATTGTGTAATTACGAACATGGGTAACTAAACCTCATAGCTAGGGTTGTGGGAACCATGGGTGAATAACAAGGGAGTAATCTAACTTCAATAACAATTCTAGAGTGTTGTCTTGCATGTATTGATAATTCTTTCGTTTAAAATTCTTTTTAACAGTGGCCAACGTTAGAACTTGCCTTAATGCTACTTGCCGGACCAAGGAGGTAGATAATAGGAAAAGAATTATTAACATAGATTTAGTGTAGACTATCTAATAGACTAGTATTGGTTGGTACGAGTTAATAGCTTAGTCAAATATCGAATACGATGTTTAATATGAGGTAAAGATAAGGGTTAGTATAGCAACACACGTAGCCGGACCAAGGTGCGGAGTGAAATTCTCTAGATGCCGGACCAAGGATTTAGAGATACATAACTTATCACTTTACGTGCAAGATATCAGGATAGAACTGTTATAGTTAGATTTACCAAGTTAGGAACCTGTGGGGAACACTAAAACCCTAGTTACTTTTATAATTTGATTAAACTCCGAAAGTTAAATTTGTTAGTTGTTCATTCTTATTTAGTTAATCATTTTCATTAATTTAGAAATAAAACCCCCCTTTTTGTCTTTTGGTTTATTGGAAAATAGTTGGCTAAATAATAGTAATAATAAAATAAAGTTAAGTCTGAACTATTTTCCTTGTGGGATCGATCCTAACCTCATTAGTTTGGTTCTTTACTTGATACGACCTCTTTATTTCTTATTTGAGAAGTAAGTTTGAGCGTATCAAATTTTGGCGCCGCTGCTGGGGAAAGTAGCTTTTAGATTAACTTAAATTTATTACTAAAATTTAGTCAATATTTTCCTGATTTTACTTTTTCTGTGTTTTTGATTTTGCCAGGTTTGACGTCCTTGTATGCCAAATACACGGAGAGGAAAAGAACCCTTGTTTCCCTACGATCACGAGTTAGAGCGTACACTACGCAAAATGAATCGAAACTTTGGTATAAATGATGATGATCCAAACCTGAACATCCCAGCTCCGGTTGATGCTCATGGTCGATTATTACCTGATGATCCTGATCAAGGTGCACAAAGGGGACATAATCCCGCTCCACGTCCTCAAGAATACTACAGAGGGTATGACAATATTGCAGATTCTGATGGGCCACTTGTCTTGCCCCCTCTACCAGAAGGTCACACCTTTGTAGTCACTAGTAGTCTAATGCAAATGCTCACCGCTAGAGATTTGTTTTCAGGACTACCGTCTGAGGACCCACATGCCCATATAGCTAAGGTGAGGGCAGTGTTTAAAAGCTGTGTAGGGAGGCCTGATTTGAATTTGGATGTAATAGGGCTAAGAGTATTTCCTCTCTCACTGACGGGAGAGGCTGCCATTTGGTTCACTGAGCTCCTTATAACTCAATTTTCACTTGGAACCAACTGAGGGACGTTTTCTTAGCACGTTACTATCCGGTCTCCAAGAAACTAAATCACAAAGACAGAGTTAACAACTTTGTGGCACTACCAGGAGAGTCAGTTAGTAGTTCTTGGGATAGGTTCACTTCATTTCTGCGAAGTGTCCCCAATCACCGCATAGATGATGAGTCACTGAAAGAATACTTCTACCGGGGACAGGATGATAATAATAAAGCGGTATTGGATACTATAGCAGGTGGTTCTTATGGGTAGTGTCCCTATGCTGAAATTGCCGAAAAATTAGAGAAAATCTCCCGGAATAATAAAGCATGGAGTACTAGGAAGACAAATACTGGGAGAAATACTTTTACAGTGCAATCCACACACAATCCAGCCACAGATGAGATTCGTGAAGAGATGGCACAGATGAGAACTGAGCTTGGGTTAGTGTTAAAACATGTCACTGGGGTGCAGAAAAGATAAACGCAGTGAACTACTTGTCTAAACCACCACCACCAACTGATGAATATTATTATGAGAAAGATTCTTATGCAGTAAATGATCAGACGGGGGGTTTCCGACCAAATGCCCAAGGCTCCAATCAGGAGAATTGGCGCCAAGGTCAAGGAAATCAAGGTCGGAACTATGGTAACTACAACCGCGAGGGTAATTATGTTCGTGATGGAAATTACAACCGCGACAACAACTTCAACAGGGGTAACTATGGTAAAAGAAATGAGAGGAGTGGGCCCTATGTTCCTCCTCAAAATCGTGAAGTTGCTCCTAGGGATGGTGGAGGTAGTATGGCGCGAGTTGAGGATATGTTGCACAAGATGAGGAGGAGGTTCGATGCTAGTGATGAGTACACCAAAGAGTTAAGGAGTGATGTAGCAGGTATTGGACAGAAAGTTGATACACATGCCATATCAATTAAGCAGCTTGAATTGCAAATGGCTCAATTATCTGCAACTGTGAACACACGGCAATCGGGCACTCTTCCTAGCAACACTGTCCAAAATCCGAAAAATGATGGACACTGTATGGCAATTACTACTCGTGGTGGTAAACAAACTATTGACCCACCTATGCCGTCTATTGTGGAAAAGTGATCAAAGATAATAATATAGTGGTAGAGGTTAGTGATGAAGTAGAAGATAACACTGATAAAGATGCTGAAGTGCCTAAAAAGGTAACTCCCATGCCTACACCTCCACCCCCCTTTCCTCAAAGATTAGTGAAAAAGACTGAGGATGGCAAATATCGGCATTTTATAACAATGTTGAAGCAACTTTCTATCAATGTCCCTTTGGTAGAAGCTCTTGAACAAATGCCCGGTTATGCCAAGTTTATGAAAGATTTGGTTACAAAGAAAAGATCGGTCACTTTTGAGGATGATGACAGAATGCAGCATTGTAGTGCTATTGCTACAAGGTCTTTGGTGCAAAATAAAGAAGATCCGGGTGCATTTACTATGCCTTGTACAATCGGGTTATTACATTTCGCGAAAGCATTATGTGATCTAGGGGCAAGCATAAATCTCATGCCCCTCTCGATTTACAAGAAGTTGGGTTTGGGCGACCCAAAGCCTACTGCGATGCGGCTACTGATGGCCGATCGAACAGTAAAAAGGCCTATAGGGATACTCCATGATGTGCTAGTAAAAGTAGAGTCGTTCATATTTCCAGTAGATTTTGTCATTCTTGATTGTGAAGTCGATTTTGAGGTGCCCATTATTCTTGGGAGGCCATTCCTTGCTACAGGTAGAGCTTTAGTTGATATGGAAAAAGGGCAGATGAAATTTCGGTTGAACAATGAAGAAGTGACTTTCAACATTTGTAGGTCCATGCGGCAGAGTGGTGAGCTCCAATCGGTATCTGCCATATCCTACAAAGTTGGTGAATCATCCAAACACAAATAGAGAGGCTAGGTGTAGAAGCACTGGCGCAGTGATAATGAATCTTGATAATGAAGGCATTGACGAATATATGNCACAACTGCGACAGACCGTCATCGGGGTTTCGTCACGCCATTACCCGGCGACCCGACCCGACCCGGTGAAAGAATTTCAAAAGATTAAAACGTTTTAAACCCCCCCACCACCCATTCATTAACAGTTTCTTTCCCACTTCCCTCCATTTTCTCCCCTTCCAACTTCATTCTCTTCCCAAATTCCCCATATTCTCCCATTTTTCATCCCAAATTTCCCTCTTGGTCGGAGTCTGCTGCTGTGAGTTTCAGTCTTCTCACTTGATTGCCATCACTTTTGCATTGTTGTCTCCTCTTCCAAGGTATGTGTTCCTGAAACTCGACTTGAGGTATGTGTTCCTGAAACTCGACCCATTGACTCTTTTTGTTTGCTTTGCTGTTGTTCCTCATTATTTGCTTATGGGTTTTTGCTTTTTGACTAGATATTGTCTAACATAGGTCTCTAATTCCATAAAATGCCTGGCTAACACTAGAGAACTTAGGGCTATAAACTGGCCAATTTGATAGGGCTTTAAACTTGTCCATTAGGGCTCTAAAATGTATTAGAAAACCATGGGTCTTTGTTTTGAATCACATGGGGTGAATTTCACACACCCCAGTTCTGTCTCTGCTTGCCAGCACGACAACCCGATGACGGACCGTCGTACCTACGATGGTCCGTCCTGCACAACCGTCGTGACGGTAAGAGACCCCTATCCTAAGGGTCTCAACACTTTTTCTAAGTGTCCACTGACGGACACATGTGACGGACCGTCATACTCACGACGGTCCGTCCTGCACAACCGTCGTAACGGTCAGAGACCTCTGTCTTAAGGGTCTCATCACTATTTCCAAGTGTCCACTGACGGACACATGTGACGGACCATCATACCCACGACGGTCCGTCCTGCACAACCGTCGTGACGGTCAGAGACCCCTATCCTAAGGGTCTCCACACATTTTCTAAGTGTCCACTGATGGACATATGTGACGGACCGTCATACCCACGATGGTCCGTCCTGCACAAACGTCGTGACGGTCAGAGACCCCTGTCCTAAGGGTCTCCACACATTTTCTAAGTGTCCACTGACGGACACATGTGACGGACCATCATACCCACGACGGTCCGTCCTGCACAACCGTCGTGACGGTCAGAGACCCCTGTCCTAAGGGTCTCCACACTTTTTCTAAGTGTCCACTGAGGGACACATGTGACGGACCGTCATATCCACGACGGTTCGTCCTGCACAATCGTCGTATTAGTCTGAGACTTTCCTTGTGATACTTTATGTTGCCAAGTATTACATGACGGACCGCATGACGGTCCGTCATACTCACGACGGGCCGTCACCAGGTCCGTCGTGCCTTACTGCCACTTCAGAGCTGTTCTCACTATTTTGAGCTTCTACATATTATTGTCATTTGTTTTCCTGTCCTGTTTCATCCTTCAAGTACTAATGATGATTCACTACAGGTACTACCTCTCATGGCACCTAAACAAGATCGTGTTTACGCACGTGGGCATTCTAAATCTGTCGCCCCGTCTGCCCGATTGGTGATAGGCTCTGATGATGAGCATGATCCAGAATACGTGCCCCCAGGCACTGCTCCTACAGCACGAGCTCCACGTGTACCGAGAGTCACACCCCAGAAGGTGGCGCCCGGTGTAGTCACTGCCTCCCAGTCTGATGAGGAGCGCACACTGACCGGCACACCTTCTGGGTCAGCTGCCCAAGACGAAGGAGCATCTGGCTCCTTAGGAGTTTCGTGGTCAGAGGAAGCCTCTGGGTCTGCAGAAGCCTCTGCCCCCGCCACAGCTACACAGTCTGCTTCGGATGATGAGGCTGACAGCACTGACTCCACCCCTGGCTCACCAACTGGAGTTCCTGCCCCGGTTGCCGATCAGCCCAACTGGTGGTGTGTCGACGGGCAATACAAAGTATACTTGGACGCCAAAGTGCTCAATGACAAAGGCGTCATGACACGGACCCTCACACTGGAGAAGAGGGTCCTCACGGGAAGTCTCCCCACCATGCCAGACATTCACACCCTTTTCACCAGACACCGGCTGGAGTGGACGGCTCGTTCTTTGGGCCGCTACAGTGAGGAGTTAGTGCGTGAGTTCTATGCCTCCTATGTGGCTACTCTTCGCTCACAGATCGATAGGCGGTCTGCCCCCGCCAAACAGGCCCCACTTGAGCATGTTCGAGTACGCGGCATCCAGGTGGACATCTCACTACCAGCCATCCGGCGATATCTGTACGGCACGGATTTTTACTCCACCAGCACACCTCTCACTGCCGAGTTTGATTACCGGTGGCAAATTGTTAAATAGGGTAGTTTCTTCCGCCAGCCTTCACTGAGAGAAACCACCAAGAGGTGGATGGCCCAGCACCTGTCTGTTGATGGAGAGGCTGCGGATTGGGTGATGGAACCTAAGGGGGCCATCATGAAGGCCAACTTGACCTTTACGACCAAGTTTCTTTGGTTGATCGTCCGCCATTGTCTCTCCCCCACTGCTACTGATAACATAGTCACCTGGGATCGTGCAGTGCTGATGGCTGCAATGATGGCAGGGTTCGAGGTCGATTTCGCTTGGCTTCTCCAAGCGGTCATGCACGAGAGGGCCTTCAAGGTCACCACGACTTACCCTTTCCCTTGCATGATTTTCTCTTTGTGCAGATCAGCAGGTGTGCCCATTTGGCACATTGACCAGCTCCAGACCCCGCAAGGAAATGTTGACATCGGCCTCATAAGGGATGAGGCCAATGAGTTGGCCCCACGCAGAGGGCCCCGCCCTAAGGTGGTCCCACTTGGTGAGAACCTGGCCGACACCGTCGAGCATGACCACGCTGCTTCACAGACTGCTGCTGCACACACTGACACTACTCCGGTCGAGTCTATCCCGGGTAGTAGCACTGCCCCGAGCTCCTCTCGCTTGGCTCCTTCTTCCACTCTGGTCCCACTTGTTCGGGTCCAGAAACTTGAGGCACAGATGGCTACACTTCTGCATCACATCCAGCCTTGGATGCAGAAGACTATTGCTGAGGCAGAGGAGCGCATGGAGCGCAAGATGGTGCAACACACGGAGAGGAAGATCGCCGAGGTACATCAGCGCTTCGACGCGTTTGAATTGCGAGTGCTAGCCCGACCAGCCCCTCCGGTGGACATGTCGACCCTCCAGGCTGCGGTTGAGAGTCTGCGGGCGAATCTTGATATGATTTTAGAGGCAAGGGTGCCTGAGTCTGAGGCCCCTTCTGCAGCGCCTGCTGATGACACCGTGATGGCTGCCCTGTTTGCCACTTTTGATGTTCCACCCCCTCCCCCACGAGAGCATGTCAAGAGACGCACGGGTCGAGAGGAGGATGAGGCTAGGGCGAGGAAGAAGGAGCGCCGTGAGATGGAGGCTGCGAGGAGAGCCTCGATTGCTGATGAGGAGGCCCGTAAGTTGAGGGCTGTAGAAGTAGCTGCCGGGGCGTCTAGCTCCAAAATTGTAGATTCTGTGGGAGGCACTACTGATGGTGCTGTGGATGCTGAGGACATTACTGAGGATGTCCAGACTACGCAGGGAGTGGGTTCCGGTGAACCGGACCCACCAGCTTGCTGATGATCGGCGCTTAGCGCCTCAGGTTTGCTTCACTTACCCTTTTACGTAGTTTAACTTTTCTATGCATTGGGGACAATTGCATATCTTTTGTTGGGGGTGGGGTAAATGGAAAGTGAGCACTTGGGTGAATTCTGAGTAGCCCAAGTTCACGATCCTCTTTTGGGGTTTTCTTGCCTGTGTTCTTTTTCCCCAAAAGACTGATTACTTTTATTGTTGAACCGGTATGTCACATCTGATGTACATAGCATAAATCTGAAGCATGATGGCTAAAGTAAATATGATATCTCGATAATCAAAATGATGCATGACTAGGCATAGTAAGTGAAAATTGTGTGGTTTGAAACATGAAATAAAGATAAACTACTGCATGATCCTGAATCTAAGATTTGAACTAGGTGTCGAATAATCTGGGATTGCAAGGAATGTCAAGAGAGTGTGAGGTGAAATCGAATGTCCACCATTAATACTGAGCTAGAACTTGCCTGGTTTGTCCTGCTAAAAATGAGTCAAAACAATCTCTTAGGAAAGGATCATAGGCCCTTGTTCGAAATAGTCAATCTTGAGCCTAAAAATAACAGAAAACCAAATGAAGTTAATCCCTTTTGATCCAAATGAATTGAGCTTAAAATAGATCTTTCTTTTTCTCCCCAAATGATCTTCTCTGGGAACAATGTGTTGGCCCTGGTCCCTCCTTGGACATGTGCACCTCAGTTTATGCCAAAAGCATAAGTTGAGGGTGGCTAATGCAGAAAGCAACCTTGTTTTGGCCCTGACCCAACCATGGGTATTGTGAACCTTGACTCATGGCAAAATCATGAGTTGAGGGTGGCTGCTATATGGAAAACTCCGGAAAGTGGGGTTGAAAGAATGAAGAGAAAGACAGAATAAAACAGAAGTGACTAATAAAAAAAAAAAAAAAAGAAAAAGAATAAACAAAAGAAAAGAGAAAAGTCACTTACACATAAGGATAAGAAAGGGAAAACAACAAAGTAAAAAGAAAATTGAGTAATAGGGCAAAATAAGATGATAAAAAGGTGGTTCGCTTAGCCGGTATGTCAAGGAGGGCAACAAGTCACCAAAGTATACCTAAATACATCCTACCTGACCCTGAGCCTATGTTACAATCTAAAAAAGTCCTATTGTGATCCTAAGTGCGTATGAGGAATTTGAAGTAGTGAAATTAAGGGCAAGCCTATGGCAATATGTATAAATGAGTGATGAATTTGTTCTGAGAGCGAGTGTCGAAACGTGATCCTTATACTCAAACTAAAATCAATGTGTGAAAAATGAGGATATTATTTGAAGTGAGGACAGGAGTTGTAATACCAGAAATATTAGCATCTCGGTGAGAAATTGAAGAGGATAGGCATCATTGCGTAGTAAATCTGGGTTATGGTTTGATTCTACACAAGTCAATGCCTAATAGTGATACCATGCATGAACATGATGAGAATAATCGGGATTGATAGCCAAATGATTGCGGAAGTTAAAATATGGATACTTTTGTACAAAGATTTTGTAGTGAGTCATAGTGCGTCGCTTGAGGACAAACAACGAATTTAAGTTGAGGGTGTTGATGTACCGTGGTTTCACGGTATGTCTAATGCTTTTTCCTTAAGTTTAGTGTGTGTCGAGAGCCCTTTTTTGTTAATTTTGATATAAGTTTCTCTTTGTTTGCAGAAAATTTGTCCAAGGATGAACGCGAGAGTTTTTGAGAGAAAATTGCAGAAGAGACCACCTACGAAACCTATGACGGTCCGTCGCGGCTGTGACGGTCCGTAGGTGGCACCGTAGTGAAGGGAGAAGTTGCTGAAGGAAATTTGGGGAAGTCTGACCAAGTGTGGGATTACGGAAGTCCATGACGGACCGTCACAGCTACGACGGTCCGTCCTGCAGGTTCGTCGTAATGATCAGAGAGTAATCCCAGTATCCAAAATTCCAAAGTTCAAGTGTTTTGGAACGGAGACCCTCGACGGACCGTCGTTCTTGAAATGGTCCGTCATACCTGTCCGTCGAGGGGAATGAAGAAAGCAACATGATAAGATGTGAAGTATGGGACGACGGAGGCTATGACGGTCCGTCACGTGGTCCGTCGACCCAGACGCGTTTGGACAGATTTTTAGTAAATAGAATCCTTATTTGATTAGGTTTTGTTTTTATTATAAATAGTTGGAAAAACCTCGTTTTTGGGGTTAGACATTCTGGATAATTTTTAGTTTATAGTTCTTGAATTATATTATTAAATTCTCGATTTTGGGAATTATGATATTTTCCGGGAATTGATTGTTGTGGATTTTGTTGATTAATCAAGTTAAATTCTGGGAAATTATTGGTTCTCATAAAAGTAAGTGCATGAATTCTTCCATTAGCGATAAGAATTGTGTAATTACGAACATGGGTAACTAAACCTCATAGCTAGGGTTGTGGGAACCATGGGTGAATAACAAGGGAGTAATCTAAGTTCAATAACAATTCTAGAGTGGTGTCTTGCATGTATTGATAATTCTTTCGTTTAGAATTCTTTTTAACGGTGGCCAACGTTAGAACTTGCCTTAATGCTACTTGCCGGACCAAGGAGGTAGCTAATAGGAAAAGAATTATCAACATAGATTTAGTGTAGACTATCTAATAGACTAGTATTGGTTGGTACGAGTTAATAGCTTAGTAAAATACCGAATACGATGTTTAATATGAGGTAAAGATAAGGGTTAGTATAGCAACACACGTAGACGGACCAAGGTGCGGAGTGAAATTCTCTAGATGCTGGACAAAGGATTTAGAGATACATAACTTATCACTTTACGTGCAAGATATCAGGATAGAACTGTTATAGTTAGATTTACAAGTTAGGAACCTGTGGGGAACACTTAAACCCTAGTTACTTTTATAATTTGATTAAACTCCGAAAGTTATATTTGTTAGTTGTTCATTCTTATTTAGTTAATCATTTTCATTAATTTAGAAATAAAACCCCCCTTTTTGTCTTTTGGTTTATTGGAAAATAGTTGGCTAAATAATAGTAATAATAAAATAAAGTTAAGTCTGAACTATTTTCCTTGTGGGATCGATCCTAACCTCATTAGTTGGGTTCTTTACTTGATACGACCGCTTTACTTCTTATTTGAGAAGTAAGTTTGAGCTTATCACTAACCTAACACCTTATTAATTCCCAAACCCACATCTCTCTAACTACTAGCTTCACTCTTCCAAAACTCAAACCTCCAATGAAGGAACACTAGATTTCTAAGTCAAGGACGAATTCATCAAGGTTTTCAACTAAAATTTGTGGCAAGATCATCACTAGGGTACAATTTCCTTCACTCTTAGGATTCCTTTCATGTTACACCCTCAAAAGGATGTAAGTGGAATTAGAGCATAACATGTTGATTATGAATTTACTAAATCCTAAAATGGTTTATAATGTGGTAATGAGTCAGTGTCTAAATATATTCAGGTGAATTGGAAGTCAGACATCACGACACGAATAAGACGTTCAACGACTAGTCACATATGTGCCTCATGAGTCTATATGTGATCATATGTCTGTGTCATGAACTTATGAGGCTCTTATATGAATTATAATGGTGGTTGTGTTCAGTGTGTCAAGTTTCATGAAGTTTGGAGGTCAAACGTCTATGAACGTCCAGACGTTCGAAAGGTTTGGCTTGAAATGACCTTGTGTGTCTTAGCATGTTTCGTCTAGTTTTATGTGTTAGTTTTGGATAAAATTTATGTGAGAGTTTACTAACATGTATAAGAAAGTATTCTAGGTTGAAAAGTCCGGGTAAAACTCTTCGAGGACCGACAAAAGGGTCGTAGAGGAGGACCCAAGCCTTGGGCTAGAAAGCTCCCCAAGGCAGCAACATTTGCACTTAGTGGGAGCCATTTCGCGTCGTGGACTTGGTCCACCAAGAGAAAACATGTTTCTCTGCGTCGCGGACACATGACGTACTCCACTGGTTTGGGATGTAATTTAAGAAAATCATACGGAGCAGCTCCTCGTCGCGGACTTGTTTCCTGACGATAATTCCGGAAATTTAAGTTGACTTTGAGTTGGTTCAAAAGGTCCTATAAGTTCAGGGGTCTTTTGGGTATTTTAGGGGATAGCTATTGGAGGTTATTAGACGTTTTTAAACTAAAATTTACCCTTCAAATCATAACCCTCAAGTCCAAAACAAAATATCTCCATTGTTTCTCTCCAAAAATCTCCATTGATGAAGTTTTGAATCTCCAAGGAAGAAGATAAATTTTCCATGTTTTCTCCATCAATCTTGAGGTCTTTTTTTCACAATTAAGGTATTGGTCTTCATCCCTGAAATCTCTTTATTTAAGGAAACAATTCAAATGAATTTCAAATATGATCCCAACCGTTAAAGCTTCTAAATTGAATTGTAGCCATGGGTCTTTGCACAAAAGGTTTTAGATCATTGATTTATGATTGAATTGATGTTAATTAGGTGATTCTAACCTAAAATATTCATGAACCCATGCAAAACAAATCTCTTCAAATTAGCTATATTTTTGATGTGATGATCTTGTCTTAATGCTTATGAATTCTAATGTAGTTTTCTATGGGCTTTTGAATGAGGTAAGAAAAGTATTGAATTTATGTATAGGTTGTCTTATATTGATAAATCTATATTGAATTGACTTAGATTGATTGAGTATTATGTTTTATGTATTTAATTGATGATCTTGGCAATACGTAAGGGCATATTGTTATTGTATTGGACAAATTAGTTATGGATTGAAGTGGAGAGAATACATTGGTGGTACGCTACCCTAATGTAGATCCTGAATTATGTTTTTATTGGCATAGTCAACTTATGGTGGCGGTGTTATGTGTTATAATTTTGAATGATGTGGCCTTGTCGGCATTACTTTATGTATTATGAAGATCATGCCCTTGTCGTCACTACTTGATGTATAATGATAATTTGTGTAGTTTATTATGTGAACTATGATCATATATACCTACATGTTAATATTGTTGAAGTATGTTTTCTTCTATTTATGTTGTTAGGAGATCATGTTAGACTATGACTATGTCATTAGGTGTGTGTAGTCTTATTGTTGATGCATGATTGTTCCTACATGACTATGTGATTCTATGATTATTATATTGATGATGTTATAGTAGTATACACGGTGACCTAATGATGATGAAGGTTGTGCCTATGTGCTTCTTGACTATCAAATTCTATATGTGATAAAGTGAAGTATCTATGTGTCTTGTTTGGTAGACTTGTGTCACTTGCTTGATACCTATGGAATGTATATATGAGATGTCATGACTTAGGATTCTAAAGCCTTTTAATCTTGTATGAATGAATGATATATGGCCTTGAACATAGTGAGAAGGTCAACTTATGTAGAACCTTTGAGAAAGAAGGTTAAGACAAGCTTGAAGTTGAAAGCCTTAATGGTATCCTTCTTGTGTGAGTGATGGACTTAGGAATGGTTGGCTGAAATGGCATGAAATCATTCTTAGGGATGACATTAAGCTATCCTCTTTGCAATTGTAAGGCAGACCTTGGGGACCTCCTTTTTAGGGTGAAGGTGATGGGTTATGAACTAGATATGGAACCACTTCATGTGATCCTTTATGTGAATTACTCTATAAGAAAAAAGGCTAGCACCGAGTGCGTATGGTATGGGATGTTTCTCTATATTAGATGACATTAGAGAACAAAGAAACCTATCATATTCCTTAACCATGTGCCTACATGGGATGTGTCCAAATTCAATCATTGGCAAGTAGAACACCCTTATCAGAGTAGGTTACAACTTCCGATTCCATGTTTAGTTACAATGGTCTATGTAACAACCCAAAAATGGCTATGCTAAGTAATGCTTAATGTATCTAGAACGTCTATGATTAGACCGGTTTCACACGGATTGATGCGCGTAGAACCAGACCTCTGAACCCTTGCAACAGCCAAGCCAACCAACTTGGTGAGTTTGTTGAGCTAGGAAAGGTGGGGTCCATCCATGTAGGGCACCCGAATATGAAGATCTACCCGGATGAGTCTTAATCGGACTTAAAAGGGGTAATCTTAAGTTTGGAGGGTCTAGGGGTAAAATGGTCTTTTTCCAGGCTAAGGGTAGAATTGTAATTACCCTAAATATATATATAATTAATTAATTAATATGGTGGAGGGGCAATTTGGGTAGAAAGGTTCGAAATTAACCCTTTGAGCGAAATCTTGCTCCTCCCGAGTTCGAGCCTTGGTGGGAGCAATGATTTAATTTGATTTATTTTATATAGTGGATTAATTTAATTAATTAATATTTAATTGTTTATTTAAGAAAAAGGAAAAAAATCAGATTTTATTTATTAATTAAAGATAAATCCTAATTTAACTAAGTCTCTCCCTAATCTCCTAATCCTAAGTTAACAATCTCACATGTTTCTCACAACTTCTCTCTCACTCACGATCTGCCTTCAACAAGGGAACAAGAATAGAACGTCAAATACAAAAGTTCATCAAGAACTTGAAAGCTAAAAACTCAAAAGCAAAACAAGCTTAAAAATGAAAGGTAAAAATCAATTTCTCGACGGATTTTGCTTGTGGTTTCGGTGGTGAGACGTTGGCTTAGTGGGGAAATAGGCAGCACGTTGAATCACTTTTGAACAACTTGAGGTATGGGTGTTCTTTTCTCTTGGTCCCTTTACCAAGAGACCCTTAAGGTTCAATTTAATCGCAATTGAAAAACTAAGGTTGTCCCCTTTGCATGCCCCTACCATTAGATCCTTTGAAAGATTCAAGTATGCATTGGTATGACTTCTGGTAGATGATTTTAGGTCTGGTTGTGATTACGTGTTTGAATGTGCATTCAGAATTATATAGAAATGAAAGAAGTGTTTCTGAAAATGTGTGATATGTTAACTTGTGAGTGCACGTGTGTACTGGGACTTGGTCTCGGCTTAGAGCATGAAATTTGGCATGATTAAATTGTTGTATTTTACGCGTATGAATATGTTAAAAACTTGATGTTTATATAAGTTCAAGGTTGCTGAATTAAATGAAAATTCTTGATTCAAAGTAATCTTGAAAATGCACCTAAAGATCTCCCTAAAAACTACTCGAAATGTCTTAATGTTTAACGTGAAAGAGGGTGAGGAAATGGACTGCAAAAAGGTGATTAAATTCTCGAAAGTAACCATGAAAACTTACCTAAAGATTCACTAGATGTTACACAAAAATTTATCCTAAATCTAATATTTAAAAGTTTAGAAAAATGGACTGCAAAAGAGGGCGAACAAATTTCCAACATTCTGGAAATTTGTTTTTTTGGCAGCTTACTGTAAAAAGTCACGTTCAAAAAAAATTATTTTTTTAATGCATGAGGTAAGTGGGTATTGAAACCAAGACCTCACCATATACATGTTATAAAAATTAAATAATAAAATGTGGTAAGGGGATGCGAAATGGGGTAAAGTTCAAGTGAAAAGTTAGGGGGAAAATGAATGAAAATGAAGTGAGGCGTGTGGGGTTCGAACCCACAACCTCTTGGACGGATGAAGGAGAGAGGAGAAAAATGAAATAAAGAAATAATAAAAATGAGGTATGTGGGCTTCGAACCCACAACCTCTTGGCGAAGGTAAGGAGAAAATGTAATTAAAATAAGGTGAGGCTGTGGGGGTTCGATCCCACACCCTTTTAATATAAACGAATGAATCAAGTAAATAAAGGAAAAGAAGAGAATGGGGGCGTGGGGATTCGATCTTGGGTTCCCCAGGATGAAATGTTTGAGACAAAAATCAAGAAAAATAAGATGATGTGAGTGGGGATTGAACCCACAACCTCTTGGATAGGTGAGAAAGTTAAGAGAAAAACAAAGAGAATAAAATGAATTTGTGGGGGATCGATCCCACAACCTCTTGGCCTTAAACGGAAAAGAGAGAAGGGAAAAGAAAGAAAAATTTATGGGGGTGATGGGGTTCGACCTAGGGTCCCCCAAATCTGAAAAATACAATTACCAAGTTTAATATAAGATTAAGTTTTACTCAAGTGATTCGAAATCGGGTTCCCTTGCCCAATTGCGTATTGACACATAAGTCTTACGTGATTAAATATTTAATGAATGCTGCCTATAGGAATCAAATTGAGACCTTGGCATACTTACAAGAAGCATAAGTCTTGTACCACATAATCTTGGGCAATATGAATCACTTAAATGAACTATGAATGAAGTCTCATGGCTTGTGTGTGTGGACTCATAAGTCCAGCATACGTTTATAAAGAAAGTGAACCTAAGATGTTATGTGATGAACGATGAGACCCCAGAGGGGTTAAGTAAGAGTGTGAAACACACTAAAAGGCCAAGTGCATTGACATATGATGAAATGAACATTCACGTAAAAAGGGTGAGTAATTATTAAGGGAAAATGTGCTAAGACTAATGAATGTGGTGACAACATGATAAGAGGCTAATGTGAAACATGAGAGCCATCTCAAATGAGCCTCAGTAAATGTTACCAAAACGTACTCACCTGTGAGAGTGTAAAGTTAATGAAGAGACCAGTCACTATTAACACTCTAAGGAGAGTATTAAAGTTAATGCATACTTAATACTAATGATGAGATGAGAAATCATCTAATGAGCAATGATGTCCTCATGCTAGAAGCCAACTTCTATGATGTATGAGATGAATGTAATGAAACTTTATAATGAGCACCGCTAGGCTAGCTATGAATGGTGATTCCTTCATTCGGGAATGCAGAGGTTCGTGTAATTCTCATGAGATGAGACTGTCCTTCCAGACGGGTATGGGTCTCCTTATCTCCTAGTCTTTGAACCTATGCAGCCAACCTAGGGATCTAGCAGGGTTCAATTACCTGTATACGCTAGCATGTTTTTTGTTTCACTTTGGCCGGTGATTCCACCTCGTTTCGGTGTGGGGTATACACATGATTTCATGGAGCTCACATGATCTATGTTGGTTAAAGTTATAGTTCCCAAAGAAAGAATGAGGCCAGCCTCATGTAATGCCCACAATTAAATGAACGATACCAAAGATGTTTGGGTAGATTAATCAAGAGGTGAACTAGAGTTATGTAATGACACTAGGTCATTCTTAGTCATTGCACAATGAACCCAATGAGAGTCTTGAACTACATCCTAGGTATAGCTGGTGTTTACACTAGCCTATGAATGAATTGAAATGTAGTACGTATGAATGAATGAAGCAGACTCTGTGTTTGCTAAAGAAGGCCTCCCTAGTTGAGGTCCCATATGTTGAGCCCTCATTTTAGGAAGTCCTAATGTTAAGTCCATAATTCCAAGGTTTCATGGCATATGAACGAATGAAATGAAATATGATATGGGATATATGTGATATGTTATGTGCTATATGCAATATGTTATGTGTTGTGTGCAATATGATACGTATGATGATGCATGTTACTCGCATGGCATGACTTTCCTAATCCGATTTTGGCAAGTCCACTGACTTAACTTTCCATAACTCATATCGTTAGGAGAGAGCTATTCTAAATCATGCATGTCCGTGGTATGTGTTTGCATATACCCATACTTAGTACAAGTGTGTACTAATTGCATAAATTTATCTACTTTTAGGTGTAGTTGAAGCTGGACATTAGAGCTTACGAGTCGACGCAAAAGTTATCCAGACGTGGAGCTTTCATCCGGATTTGGTAGTCCCTCATGCTTTCGAGGATGCTTACTGGTTTATTCTAGCGTAGACGTAGGCATGAGCTAGTGGAGTATGTTACACTAGAGTTTTTTTCGTATTTACTTTCAGACGTTGTATTGGTGCCATTTTGGGAACTCTATATTTATGACTATATCTTTTATTTGATTATCTTGATTTAGATGGTTGTTGTGAACGCTTATGAGTTTACGTAGATAGTATTATGCGATATCAATAATTTCCAATATAAAGTTTAAGTAAACAAAAAGTTCAAATTTTTCCAATAAAATTAACCTAGATGATGTAACTATGACGTATGTAGGCTTGTCTGCGACCTCTGAGAGGTCGACGATGCCGGTTTCGGCTAGGGTCTAGAATTTGGTCGTGACAAAGTTTGTATAAGAGCATTAGGTTAAATTTAAAGTATAAGAAATTCACATCAACCACATCGAGTAGTTTCTAACTTATGGTAGTGAAGTGCACCACTATCATGAATTAGAGACTGCATGATGCGTAGGAAAATTTCCCTTCTTCAGCTCTTATCGTGCTTTCCTTAATGTATGATTTCTTGTTGTTATGAGCGTATATAACGTCAATTCTTATCTTCCAGATAATGAACACAAGGAGGAACGCTGGTTGGGGAAGAGGAGGAGCAGCTGCTGGGGGAAACCAAGTTCCACCCCAGGCCCCAGCTTCTAAAATGGAGATGCCTATTAACCCAGCTGGATTGACAGATGGAGAAGTGAGGACAGCCTCGGCACAGATGGCCAAGGCCATCACTTTACAAGATCAGGCTATGATAGCCCAGGCGGAGAAACGAGGTGTTCCCAGAGAGAATCCACCTGCCAGCACCATGGCTAGCAGGTTAAGGGACTTCATGAGGATGAATCCTCCCGTTTACATTGGATCTAAGACTGTGGAGGATCCCTAGGAGTTTGTGGATGAGATCTATAAGATACTGTGCGCTATGGGTTTGACTAAGGTGGAGAAGGCTGAGCTGGCATCCTACCAGCTAAAGGATGTAGCTCAATCCTGGTATAAGATGTGGAAGGATAGTAGGGCCTTAGGAGGAGGTCCTATGACTTATCTTTTCAAGATGACTTTTTTGGAGTGGTTCTTTCCCAGAGAAATGAAGGAGGCTAAGGTTGAGGAATTCATAAACCTTAAGAAGGGCTCGATGTCAGTTAGGGATTACTCCCTGAAGTTCGTAAAACTTTCTAGGTAACACCTTATGTGTTTCTAAGGTGTTAAATGTTGTTTTTATGCTTATACTATGAGGTTTTAATAAAAAAGAGCATATTTCCAATAAATGTCCATTATCATGATTTTTATGAATTAAGTCATACTTAGTACATGTGTTAGTACTAATTCCATATCTTTATTTAACTCTAAAGTGATGCATAGGTTAAGGGGCTATTGGAAGCAAAACTTGGATTATAGGATCGTTCAAGCAAGTTGAAGTATGTCCTCACTTGACTCGAGGGCATAAATTTCTTTAGAGTTTCTTTTATTAAGAATTGTAATAGACATATAGTATTATGTTTTGATTGTATGGGCTGTGTCCCAAGTATTCATGAGTCTAAGATTTGATGATATGAAACTTAGTATTTCCGTTGGTTATATGAAAGATATTTTGAAAGATTATTAGAATGTTTTGTCAAAAGTTTTAATTCCGCACTACTTTTTATATATGTAAATGAGATTAATGATGAGAAAGGGCTTTTACAAGACCTCTAAGAGGTCAAGTACTCCGTGCCACGACCTATGAATTCCCTAACTTCTATGGTATAGGTGTGGATCTTGACAAGCTTGGAATAAGAGCATATGTTATGAAAGTAGTCTTAGGAATCAAAAAGTCTCATCAAGTCACGTCTAGTAGAGTCTCGACCATCGGTGTGATTCGCGACACATCTATGTGCGAGAGGCTATAAGGCGATAGAGTTTCCCTTCTTTTCTACTCCTATGTCATTCCATAGATAAAAAAGCTATGACTTTTCTTTTCTTATGGTTTCCCTTATGTTTCTAGGAAGATGAATAGGATGAGGACACCGACGCCCAATTAACTTCTCGTTTTTGGAGGTCTTTTGATAACGGGTTAGGTACTCAAGTGAAGCTTAGCACCATTTTTCATCCTCAAACGGATTATCAAGCGGTGCATACTATTAAAAACCTAGAAAATATGCTAAGAGCTTGTGTTATTGATTTCAAAGGAAGTTGTGATGATCACCTACCGTTGATTGAGTGCTCCTTTAATAATTACTACCATTCCAGTATTTCAATGGACCCTTTTGAAGAACTCTATGGTAGGAGGTGTCGGTCTTCATTTGGGTTGTCTGAGGCACGAGAGTCTTCAATTCTTGGTCCCGAGATGATCCATTAGGCCTTAGAGAAAGTTCGGATGATAAAGGATAGGTTGAAAACGTCCTACAGTCGGCAAAAGTCATATGCGGAAAATAGAAGATGAGATCTTGAATTTGAAGTAGGAGATCATAAGGTATATTTGAAGATTGCACCCATAAAAGAGGTGATAAGATTTGGTAGAAGGGGAAGCTTAGTCCCCGGTATGTGGGCCCCTATGAGATAGTGAAGCTGGTCGGGAAGGTGTCTTATGAGTTGGAATTACCAAGTGAACTAGCCCTGGTTCACCCCGTATTTCTTGTCTCCATGCTTAAGAAGTGTATTGGTGATCCCATATCCATTCTCTTTATTGAATGGTTAGGTGTAGATGATAACCATTCCTATGAAGAGGTTCCGGTGGAAATTCTAGATCGCCAAGACAAGAAGCTGAGGAATAAGGAGGTGGCCTTCGTAAAAGTCCTATGGAGGAATCACCTAGTTGAGAGAGCAACGTGGGAGTCCGAGGACGACATGAAGTCCTGTTATCCTCATCATTTTCTTCAAAATTCTAGCCAAAGTTGAGGTTAGTAATTCCCTTAAAATAGAAATAATGAATTATGTAAATTTGACTTGTGTTGCTACTATGTGCATATCATTGTAAAGGTTTATGCTAAAATAAATGTTTCATGAAAAAAATTCTCTTTTGCATAATTTGCACTTATTTTTGTTTTGTGTATAGTTGCTTTTATGAAATTGTATTGAGCATATTAATGTGTTTTGGAAGAGGGTTGGCATAAGTGACTCTTAATGATCATGTTGAGCGCATGGTTATATTGAGAAGGTAAATCCTCATGTTGTGATGTTGAGCTCTTACATGTGGTAAATTGTGATTTGAGTTTCTAGGTATAATTTCCATGTTTATGTGTTGAATGGAGTTGTGAATTACTCTTATGAGATGTGACTCATGATGATTATATGTTGTTGGTTGGGCTGCTACTGTTGAGTCTTCTAAACACCCTACAAAAGATTTTAGTGTCATTCTGGGACGAATGTTCTTAAGGGGGGGAGGGGGGATTAATGTAGCACTCCGAAATTTCATGAATTGGTATAGAGCCTGACATGATGAACTAAGACTTCAAACACTGTTTCTAAGCCTAAAATAATGTATTGAAACTATGTAGGAAGTGGTAGAGTCAAAAAGTCAAGAAAAGACCATAACGTCTAGAAAATTGTGAAATGTTTGTTAGTGTGCCTTGGCTTGTCTCATGGGATTTAAGAGTCGAAATTTCGTGAAGTTTGGTAAATAGGTACTAAATATGTGTTAAAGTGTGATTAGGGTCGAAACCAATAGGTACGACTCCCCAAGGACCACCCTAGAGGTACTTGAAGAGGACCCATCCGTTGACCCCAAAACTGCCCAATTTACAGTGTGCAACCATGCGCACAACGACGCTCCATCGATTGGACGACGCTACGTCGATTGGACGATGCTCCATCGTTTGGGGAAGTTTATTAACACTTAGTAAAAATCACAAAGAATCTCCAAAACCCCCTCTCTTTCACAAATGACGGAGTGACAGTACGGGGTCGTCGATTGTACTACGTGGCATCGACGAGGTCTAGTCGTTTGAGACCCCACTTCACTTTCTTAAAATGTTTTAGTTAAGGGTGGTTAGAGAATTAATTAATTAATTAATTAAAGGCTTAGGCCAATTATAGTTGATTAATTTAGGACTATATAAGTACCCTAAGTCAACTAACTAACCTAACACCTTATTAATTCCCAAACCCACATCTCTCTAACTTCTCTCTAGCTTCTCTCTTCCAAAACTCAAACCTCCATTGAAGGAACACTAGAGATCCAAGTCAAAGACTAATTCACCAAGTTTTTCATCTCAAATTCGTGGCAAGATCATCACTAAGGTATGGTTTCTTTCACTCTTGGGATTCCTTTCCCCAAGAGGCTCTTTCAAAGATTATTTTCAACTTCAACAAAATTAGGGTTTCAATCTAGAAATGGGTTCTCTTTTAAAAACCAAATTTTTATTCGATTGTAATGAATTATGGTCTTATATCATTGTTTAAATATGTTCTTAGGGTTAATTTTTGATAATCACTCACGATTTCCCCTTGAACCCTTGTCCTTCCCTCAACTCACTTTATCTTGGAATTCTGTAGTAATTGTGGAATATGATGATTATATGACTATGTAGAATGATAATTGCTATGCATTTCTTCTTAAATTAATTTTTTTATACATTGGTTATGTATTCTTTGGTAATTAAAGTATGAAAGGCAATGGAAGGTCAATAAGGTATGAAGAGTAATTCTTATTGAATTCAATTATGAAGTATGATTTACTTAGATAGTGATGCTTCTATGTATAATGTGTGGTTGTGATTTTGATAGAAAGTATTCCTCATCCTTAACCATAGACTATTGAATTGGCTATGAAGTACGCAAGTATGTTAAGATATGATTAGTATATGATTTAAATTAACTTCTCATGATTATGATAATGTGTACAGTGAGAGGTGTACTCGCTTGTATGTGGGTTTCTAAAGTGACACGGTAGTCCTCACTTGTGAATACTGATGAGAAATTATGATGAAATGTTCACATAGCTTTCTAGAAGAGACTAATGTGATATTGTATGAAGAGTAATGTGATGTAAGTCCCAAAAAATGAATTAAGTTTCTTAGAGCCTCCCATGTGTCTAAAAAGGTTTAATATATGTTCATTAAGTGTTTTACAGTATGTATACTTCATTTGAGGTGATTTGGAAGTCAAACGTCAAGGGACAACGAAGACGCTCGACGACTAGTCACCAAAGTGGTCTTAAGTGTTTTTATGTGCTTATGAGTGTTTCATGGGCTCATGAGGTCCTTATATGAGTTAGAATTTTGTTTATAGGCAGTGTGTTAGGTTTCATGAAGTTTAGAGGTCAAACGTTCAAAAACATCCAAGAGGTTCGAAAGTTAGCCTTTTAGACGTGCTAGTGTGTCCTTGTATGTTTGAATTATATTCATGTGTTGTTGTGAGTGTAAAAGTCAGTGTAGTTGACCCTAGTACCTAAATATACATGTTAAGGGTCAAAACTTCCGGATACGACTCCACGGGGACCACCCGAAGGGCTTCCAAGGAGGACCCAAACATTGGACAAGAGGCTGCCCAAGGCAGCGAGCAGGTCGAAGAATTGGACCTTGCACTCGCGACGCGCGCCTAGCACTCACCTCACTGCCTCAAATTTTATTCGGGGCAGAATTGGGAGGCTGCTCCGCGACGCGCATCCCACTTTCAGATCCTATTGCGTCATTTTTTTAGTCAATTTTGACATGTCTAAAAGTCCCAATAAGCATTGGGGTGTTTTGGTAACTTAAAAGGGACGATAATAAACTGATTTTATGAATTATTTAACCCCTTTTCACACACAAAACCCAAATACCAAATAAGAAAATCAAAAATCAAAAATCACTCTTCTCCTCCAAATTCTCTCAAATCTCCATTGGAGGGAAAACTCAAGTTCAAGCTATGGGATGGATTTTCATGGTTTCTTCTCAAACTCATGGGTATTCAATAAATAAGGTATGGTGATCCTTCATCCTTGGTTATCAATTAATATAAGGAGTCAATCAAGGATTTTCAAATATGATTCAAAGACCAAAATTCCCAATTTCAAATCTAGCCATGGGTTCTTTCTCAAAACGTTTTCAAAGGCTTTATCATGATGAATTGACGTTAATGTATTGATTATAATGTGAATTTCAATCCAATTGCATGATTAACCCATGTTCTCTCTAATTCTCAAATTAGCCTATGTTATGGTCATTGTATTCTTTACTTTCTATGGATTGAATTTTGATTGTAGCATGTTGAATTTGTCACATCCCGAAACCATATCCTAGAAGTTAGGGTGAAATCTTGGATTGCGACCGGCGTATTCGACCTCTCGGAGGTCTTATACAAGCCTATCATATCATTCATCGCATATACATAACGAAAAGTAGTGCGGAATTAAAACTTTTCGTAAAACAACATAGAAGTCATAAACTTTCATAGATGGAAATAGGAAAACACAAAGTCTCGATCATCATCTTAAGACACGATAATACTTGGGAGACGGCCCATACGAATTGAAAAGATACTACTAATAGTCTATTACAAACTTCATTAAAGAAACATAAAATGACATATATGACCCGATTCAAGTGAGGACATACTTCAAATCTTCTTGAACGATCTTCTTGTCCAAGTCTTCTTCCCAAAGCTCTTCACCTACCAAGAACTATAGATAGAAAATAAAGCATGGTATTAGTACAACCACATGTACTAAGTATGACATAATGCATAAAAATCATGAAAACGGACTCTATTGGAAATATGCATCTTTTCTTTAAAACACCATAATATCATCATAACAATAACATTTAACAACATAGAAATACATAAGAAAACGATTAAACAAATTACCACATTTTTAGAGAACACTTTCCAGTGAACTCGAATCACTGTACAGTGAATTCCTTCACTGTTACAGTGAATCACTTTACCTTCCATTAACCAACTTCTAGCGTATAATTACCTCCTAAAAGCTATCCTAAGATTCACTTAAGTCACACAAAGAGAGATCGCCCATACACCCTCTCTAGATGTTCCTAAACGACCCTTAAGATTACTTATAATGATTCACATACACACTTACAAAGCATCTTAAACATCAAGGTAAGATTCTTCTACCAAAGGTGACTCTAAGTCTCACTTGAGTGAGTTGTGAAGCAACCGCCCATACAATCCCTTACACACACACTTAATCCTATAGACTCCCTAAGACAGAATCATTCTCACTAAACACACCAACACATAGATGATATGACATTCTTTCCAAAGGCTATCAAAAGACCTACTTAAGAAAATCAAGAGGATAACGTCCATGATTGAACTCTTTAAGATTACCTAGATAGTCCTTAAGACTGCCGAAGGCTTAGATCATGTCCACAATACCAAACCTTTTCCCTAACTAGAGTCATTCTCAAGACTTCCATAGATAATCCATGAAGAGATCATCCTTTATGCCCTCTTCACAATATAACTAAAGAATCCCTAAGGCACTCTAGATTAGGTACTTATTCACTTACATACTTCATAACGTAAGTCATTAGTTCATTTAGAAGACATACATCACATAAAGGACATTCAAATAATGGTCTTAGACAAGACGTATGGACTCTTATTAACATCTTCAAAGCCTATTGTGCAATGTCTAAGTAGCGTCCCATACCACCACCTAAACTTATAGAACTTATCTAATTCTAATATGTATCCCATATGATGAGAATAGGCAATAACCGACATAGACCATGGTAGCAAAGCATGGAATCCGAAGTTCTATCCTACTTTGATGAGGTGTTCTACTTGCCAATGGAAGAACATAGAGATCCCATGTAGGCACATGGTTAAGGAATATGAAGGGCGTACTTTGTATTCTACTCTCATACTTAACTAGAACTACTTCCCTTAACCATACTCACTCGGTGCTAGCCTTAATTCTCATAGATCAATTTACATTAAGGTTAATACAAATTGGTCCCATATCAAGGTCATGACCCAATCACATTTCCCCTACCAAATCAAGGTCCATTAGGGCTATCTCACAATGGTGAAAAGAAGCTCATCGCGAATTTCCTAAGGTATGATATGATGCCTTTCCAGACAATCAACCTTAAGTCCATCACTCATTACGTGAAGGATACCATTAAGGCTAACTACTTCACGATTTATAACGTTACCACTTGGTTCAAGGTTCCACACAAATGACATTCCTATCATTATGCAAGGTATCACCTATATTCATTTATTCAATACTAAGACCCTTTAGGTTCCTAAGACAAGACATCACATATTTCACATAAGCATCAAGTAAGGGACACAAGTCTACCTAAACAAGACACAACTGTAACATTTTGAAATACCGAGGTCATGTGATAAGACTTAAATGGTCTCCTTAGGATCTAAACAAGTGTTCCTATCCAATTAGGCATGTTTAGAGTCTTTGAAGTGGTGTGGGAAACGAAACTCCTAAACATCCGGCAATTTGTTCATAAGAGGGCTAGAGTGTCCTTTTAATTTAACCAAGTTAAAGGGTCGGAATTAGGTAAATGGTTGTTACCATAGGTGTAAATATAGTGTGGGATGGTTTCATTCTGGAAGAGTCAGGGTACGACTCCTCGAGGACCAAACAAGGACCCTCGAGGAGGACCCTTGAAATAGAAGGCCACGACGGACCCCATGACGGGGCGTCAAAGGCGCGATGGGGTGTCGAGGCCTCCGTCGTGCCAGCCTTAACTTTTGGGGAAAAGCCTCCGCCTGCACAAGTCTCTGACCAACGTGACGGATGTGCAGGATGGAGGGATGGCAGTTCGTTACGCCCACAACGGACCGTCGTGCCATCCTTGGTGTCTGGGAAGAAAACCTCCGCCTGCACAAGTCTCTGACCAACGTGACGGATGTGCAGGACGGAGGGATGTCAGTCCGTCACGCCCACGACGGACCGTCGTCGGGGATCCGTCGTGGAGAGTCTGTGGCAGTTTCGGAAAAGTTAGTTTTTAGTTAGTTAATTAATTAAGTGTCTTAGGGGTAATTAGGGGTTTAAGAGAGACTAATTAAGTGACTTAAGACCCCACTATAAATACCCAACCCTCATTAGCCTAATCATTCTCTCAAAAACAAAACTCTCTTCCTTCTCTCTACTTTCTCTCTCTATTGGAAGACTCCATTGGAGATCAACTTGGGGAGATCATTGGGGGCTGGTTTAGCACGAAATTCACCATCAAAACGTCATCAAACCTTAAGGTATGGGATCTAATTCACCTTTGAGATTCTTTCCTCAAAGGGTTCCTTCAAAGCTTTTCTTAAAAGTTGATTTTCTTATGGGTTTCATCCAAATCCGAATTTGATCATATGAATTGAGTTAATTATGTATTCTTTGGATTAGAGTGGATGGATTATCATGTATCGTAACTTGATTAGGGTTAATTGATGTAGTTTGATCTAGATTGTGGGTGATGACCCTTGCTCCTTAACCCTAAGTGTAAAATTGATATGAACTAGGTTGAGTTTGATAGAATTGATCTCATATTTTGTTAAATGGTCTTTAATGATTGTTGTTGCATTGATTATGAATCTATTATGATAAATCGAAGTTCTTCACACCTATATTCTGGAATATTGAATCTAAGTCAAGAAGATATACTTGAGATCATGTTACTAAACTTTGGTGTAGTATTTCTTCATGGTAGAGTGTTTCTCCTAGATTAGTTTCTATGAATTATTGTTCGATTAGATTGATATGATGATCTAAGATTGTTGATCTATGGGTTGATGGTAAGGCCCTTTATTGATGGACTATGGAGGAGTATTGGTAAGTCTTAATGATTCTAGCCTTTGCTTCCAATTATGGTTAATTGTTGTCAAGTAATAATGTTATATTGAAGTATGCCTTGATTGAGGTGATGGAGCAATATTATGTATGAATTGATATGCTTAGGTTGGTTGTGAGGTTGCTAGACGTAACATAACATAGGGAAGTTGTTACGATATGCCCTATTACGATAAGATGTATGAGGGGTAACTTCACCTATTAGAATTGTTAATGAAAGGACTAATTCTCATTACAATTCATATTGATCTATAATGATGATATACAAGGGATTGACCCTTCTATCTAATTGAATTGAAGAAGATTTAATAAATATTAAAGACTTCTCTAAAAAGGGGACTTAGCTTAGCACCGAGCGAACTTGACATTGAGAGGTGTTGACTTCCCTTAGAGGAATATTCACCATTTGTTCCTTATAGGGTGTTGACTTCCCTTAGAGGAATACTCACCTATGGACCTACATGAAGTGTTGACTTTCCTTGAGAAATATTCACTCATGAATTCTCATGAGGTGAGGCCCCATTACCGAATGGTATATAGAGGGAATACCTATCTCTTAGTTCTTGAACTATGTTGCCACCATAGGATACTAGCTAGTGATCCACCTAAGATAGCTATGTTTACATTAGGTTCTACCTTGGCCGTAGACCACCTTCCATCGGTGCAAGGTTTCATAACACCGGATTCCACATTCGATTATGTGGTCTATGTCGGTTA
>CM040619.1:22703779-22741606 GCA_022817965.1 Solanum lycopersicoides | reverse complement strand
ACCAAATGTTCCCTAAACTTAAATGAATGAATAAGATATAGACTAATCAAAAGAATTGAGAGGTTGGCTATAGCTTAGGTAGGGTATGGGACTCTACCTACGCCTTGCACTAGTTTGCCTTGATAGGAACTTTGAGAGGTCAATATTATGCATGTAAAGCGATGTTATGATATAAATGGTTGTATGTTGAATAACATGCTTATGAATATAATGTTGTTGTCTTTGCTTGAAGAAGGATGTATTGTGATATGAAGAGTATGTTGGTAAGCAGGTTGCTAATTGTATCTTGATAGGTTACTTGATTGAGTAGGAGACATGGTAATTTTACTTGATCATTGCACTTGTGACTTATTTAAGGTTATCATTAGTATGCTGTTGTTGTTATGGTTTATTTGCACATATAGTCTATTATGTTTTTATAAATGTCCCTTTTTAATATATTTGATTGGTAATTGTATATGAGATTGCATACTTAGTACATGTGGAGTACTAATCCCTTTTCTTTCCCTTTTTCCCAACATTTTAGGTTCGGGTCGTTGAGCTTGATCCAAATTGCTAGGAAGGAAGACTTGGGTATTTTGCCATCCAAGTGGTAGGTCCTCATTCTCTCGAGGACATGGCCGATATATCTCTTATATGATGTGTAGTTACTATGATTCTATGTTGACTCCTTTATTCTCTTGAGACTATGTAGTAGAAAGCCTATATGTGCTTCTTTCATTTGATGTAGGCTATGCCCAAAGACTTATTGTAATCGTAGATGGTTTATGAGATGAGACGGTTTTATGACTATTATTCTCTAAATATAAAGTGTATGAAATAAAGTAGAAGACTAAGTAATCTTCATATATGAACAAGTCTATGTATACTTGATATATATATAATGATGTGTATGTAGAGGTCTATTTAAACCTCCGAGTAGTTTAGATAAAAAGTTTTTAATTCTTTCTGAATTTTAGATCGATGAATGCTATGACGAAGCTAAGAGGCTTGTCTAGTCCTCCGAGAGGACGATGACGCCGGTTACGTCTAGGGGTAAACCCGGATGTGACACAACATACTTCCATTAACACTATAATATCTTTGATTTAGACGTCCCTCTAACCTTATTTAAGTTTGTATTTCATAATTGTGAAGCACGCCACACTTATGAATAGGAACTTATTTGGTGATTAGGGAATCATTCTCATTATTGAAATCCATATCGTGCCCCTAGAATGTACGTCGTAGATGCTTGCGCCGCTCACTTTATTCCCGTCAAATCTACATATTCGGCGGAAGATTATGCGAAAATCTTCATAGATGAGATTGTGTGTCGTCATGGTATTCCGTTATCCATCATTTCGGATCGAGGTGCACAATTCACATCTAGGTTTTGGAAGTCGTTTCAAAAGGGTTTGGGTACTAAAGTAAAATTAAGTACTGCCTTCCATCCTCAAACGGATGGTCAAGCGAAACGCACGATTCAAACTCTTGAAGATATGCTTAGAGCTTGCATCATTGATTTTAAAGGGAGTTGGGATAAGCATTTGCCGTTGGTGGAGTTCGCATATATTAATAGTTTTCATTCGTCCATCTCCATGGCTCCCTATGAAGCCTTGTATTGTAGGAGGTGTAGGTCTCCTATAGGATGGTTTGAAGTAGGTGAGTCATCGATATTTGGTCCCGACTTGATTTATAAGACATTGGAGAATGTACATATCATAAGAAATAGGTTGCAAACAGCCTATAGTCGACAAAAGTCCTATGCGGATAATAGAAGAAGGGACTTGGAGTTTGAAGAGGGTGATAAGGTGTATCTGAAAATTTCACCTATGAAGGGAGTGGTAAGATTTGGCAAGAAAGGAAAGTTGAGCCCTCGATATGTAGGCCCTTATGAGATTTTGGAAAGGGTTGGTAAAGTTGCCTATCGTTTAAAATTACCTGATGAACTAGCCTTGGTTCATCCGGTTTTCCATGTCTCTATGTTGAAGAAGTGTGTCGGAGATCCCGAGTCAATTCTTCCTCTTGAAGGCCTCGGAGTTGAGGAAAACCTCTCTTATGAGGAGGTTCCGGTTCAAATCCTGGATAGGCAAGTGAAAAGGTTGAGAAACAAAGAGGTGGTTTCCGTAAAGGTGCTATGGAGGAACCACCTAGTTGAGGGTGCAACATGGGAGGCGGAGGCCGACATGAAAACCCGTTATCCTCATCTTTTTGATGTTTAAGGTTAGCATCTCTCTCTAATGATATAAATACGATAGATATTGTAAATCCCTGTTGTTTTTGTGAAACTTTGCAAAACTCCTAGTTTTGGAGAGTTCGAAAATGGAGTCACTTTAAGGTGACCTTAGATAAATTTGGAAGTTTTCTTGCTTCTTGCATAATTGAGTCAATTTTTGTGATTTAGGTATGGTTAATCCTTGCTGATATTGTATTGAGCATATTGATAAAATAAACTTTGTACAAATTGATTTGTGTGATAAATAATTGAGCTCATGCCTATATGAAAAAGGAGAAAACCTCATGAGGAGAGTCTTTGAAGTGGTGTGGGAAACGAAACTCCTAAACATCCGGCAATTTGTTCATAAGAGGGCTAGAGTGTCCTTTTAATTTAACCAAGTTAAAGGGTCGGAATTAGGTAAATGGTTGTTAGCATATGTGTAAAATATAGTGTGGGATGGTTTCATTCTGGAAGAGTCAGGGTACGACTCCTCGAGGACCAAACAAGGACCCTCGAGGAGGACCCTTGAAATAGCAGGGCACGACGGACCCCATGACGGGGCGTAACTGGCGCGACGGGGCGTCGAGGCCTCCGTCGTGCCAGCCTTAACTCCTGGGGAAAAGCCTCCGCCTGCACAAGTCTCTGACCAACGTGACGGATGTGCAGGACGGAGGGATGGCAGTTCGTCACGCCCACAACGGACCGTCGTGCCATCCTTGGTGTCTGGGAAGAAAACCTCCGCCTGCACAAGTCTCTGACCAACGTGACGGATGTGCAGGACGGAGGGATGTCAATCCGTCACGCCCACGACGGACCGTCCTCGGGGATCCGTCGTGGAGAGTCTGTGGCAGTTTCGGAAAAGTTAGTTTTTAGTTAGTTAATTAATTAAGTGTCTTAGGGGTAATTAGGGGTTTAAGAGAGACTAATTAAGTGACTTAAGACCCCACTATAAATACCCAACCCTCATTAGCCTAATCATTCTCTCAAAAACAAAACTCTCTTCCTTCTCTCTACTTTCTCTCTCTATTGGAAGACTCCATTGGAGATCAACTTGGGGAGATCATTGGGGGCTGGTTTAGCACGAAATTCACCATCAAAACGTCATCAAACCTTAAGGTATGGGATCTAATTCACCTTTGAGATTCTTTCCTCAAAGGGTTCCTTCAAAGCTTTTCTAAAAAGTTGATTTTCTTATGGGTTTCATCCAAATCCGAATTTGATCATATGAATTGAGTTAATTATGTATTCTTTTGGTTAGAGTGGATGGATTATCATGTATCGTAACTTGATTAGGGTTAATTGATGTAGTTTGATCTAGATTGTGGGTGATGACCCTTGATCCTTAACCCTAAGTGTAAAATTGATATGAACTAGGTTGAGTTTGATAGAATTGATCTCATATTTTGTTAAATGGTCTTTAATGATTGTTGTTGCATTGATTATGAATCTATTATGATAAATCGAAGTTCTTCACACCTATATTCTGGAATATTGAATCTAAGTCAAGAAGATATACTTGAGATCATGTTACTAAACTTTGGAGTAGTATTTTCTTCATGGTAGAGTGTTTCTCCTAGATTAGTTTCTATGAATTATTGTTCGATTAGATTGATATGATGATCTAAGATTGTTGATCTATGGGTTGATGGTAAGGCCCTTTATTGATGGACTATGGAGGAGTATTGGTAAGTCTTAATGATTCTAGCCTTTGCTTCCAATTATGGTTAATTGTTGTCAAGTAATAATGCTATATTGAAGTATGCCTTGATTGAGGTGATGGATCAATATGATGTATGAATTGATATGCTTAGGTTGGTTGTGAGGTTGCTAGACGTAACATAACATAGGGAAGTTGTTACGATATACCCTATTACGATAAGATGTATGAGGGGTAACTTCACCTATTAGAATTGTTAATGAAAGGACTAATTCTCATTACAATTCATATTGATCTATAATGATGATATACAAGGGATTGACCCTTCTATCTAATTGAATTGAAGAAGATTTAATAAATATTAAAGACTTCTCTAAAAAGGGGACTTAGCTTAGCACCGAGCGAACTTGACATTGAGAGGTGTTGACTTCCCTTAGAGGAATATTCACCATTTGTTCCTTATAGGGTGTTGACTTCCCTTAGAGGAATACTCACCTATGGACCTACATGAAGTGTTGACTTTCCTTGAGAAATATTCACTCATGAATTCTCATGAGGTGAGGCCCCATTACCGAATGGTATATAGAGGGAATACCTATCTCTTAGTTCTTGAACTATGTTGCCACCATAGGATACTAGCTAGTGGATCCACCTAAGATAGCTATGTTTACATTAGGTTCTACCTTGGCCGGTAGACCACCTTCCATCGGTGTAAGGTTTCATAACACCGGATTCCACATTCGATTATGTGGTCTATGTCGGTTAAGGAAAATGTTCCCTAAACTTAAATGAATGAATAAGATATAGACTAATCAAAATGAATTGAGAGGTTGGCTATAGCTTAGGTAGGGGTATGGGACTCTACCTACGCCTTGCACTAGTTTGCCTTGATAGGAACTTTGAGAGGTCAATATTATGCATGTAAAGCGATGTTATGATATAAATGGTTTGTATGTTGAATAACATGCTTATGAATATAATGTTGTTGTCTTTGCTTGAAGAAGGATGTATTGTGATATGAAGAGTATGTTGGTAAGCAGGTTGCTAATTGTAATCTTGATAGGTTACTTGATTGAGTAGGAGACATGGTAATTTTACTTGATCATTGCACTTGTGACTTATTGAAGGTTATCATTAGTATGCTTTGTTTTGTTATGGTTTATTTGCACATATAGTCTATTATGTTTTTATAAATGTCCCTTTTTAATATATTTGATTGGTAATTGTATATGAGATTGCATACTTAGTACATGTGGAGTACTAATCCCTTTTCTTTCCCTTTTTCCCAAACATTTTAGGTTCGGGTCGTTGAGCTTGATCCAAATTGCTAGGAAGGAAGACTTGGGTATTTTGCCATCCAAGTGGTAGGTCCTCATTCTCTCGAGGACATGGCCGATATATCTCTTATATGATGTGTAGTTACTATGATTCTATGTTGACTCCTTTATTCTCTTGAGACTATGTAGTAGAAAGCCTATATGTGGCTTCTTTCATTTGATGTAGGGCTATGCCCAAAGACTTATTGTAATCGATAGATGGTTTATGAGATGAGACGGTTTTATGACTATTATTCTCTAAATATATAAGTGTATGAAATAAAAGTAGAAGACTAAGTAATCTTCATATATGAACAAGTCTATGTATACTTGATATATATATAATGATGTGTATGTAGAGGTCTATGTAAACCTCCGAGTAGTTTAGATAAAAAGTTTTTAATTCTTTCTGAATTTTAGATCGATGAATGCTATGACGAAGCTAAGAGGCTTGTCTTAGTCCTCCGAGAGGACGATGACGCCGGTTACGTCTAGGGGGTAAACCCGGATGTGACAACAACATACTTCCATTTAACACATATAGCCTATCTTTCTTTAGACTCTTAGGAATGACCCTTAACCTTATTTAGTCAACCTATTCATTACCTTAACATTATCAATATAACCATTTTATACTAATCTAACCAATTTAATAACAACCATGTATCAACTCTGAGAGTACACACTTAACACATAGTCAAAGCAAAACATGATTATCTAGATAGTATCAATAGTCTAACACATACTTGCACATATAGTTACATATGATCATACGTCATCAAATAAACTACTAAAATAGACATATAAGATCAAGTAGTGCCGAAAAGGCCATGATGATCAATGTACTTAAAATAACGCCGACAAGGCCACATCAATTCACATAGCACCGCCACCAAAGGTGGACCAAACCAATCATAAAATAATTGAAGTATAATTAACATTGAATAAGAAGAAATAGGTAAGTGTACCACCACTTCATCATCAACACTTCAAGCAAATACCAAATCACCCAATTCAACATCATAAGGCCCTTACCCATGGCCATGAACACCAATTCAATAAACAATTATAGAAATCAATGAAATCTAACCCAATTAAATATATGTTCAACAATCCAATACCAATTTGATAACAATTGAATACAATTCTTACATTAATAGAAAGCCCATAAGAAACTACACATGAATTCGTCAACGTTAAGCCAACATCAAGTAACCCATAATTTAGTCAAAATCATAGGTTCATCAACTTCATGGGTTCATAGGTAATTTAGGTTAAAATCATCAATACAACATCAATCTAATCCATAATAGACGTTTGAAAACCATTAATGCAAGAACCCATAGTAGAATCATGAAATTGGACAATTCACCTTTCGAAAACTTTGAAAAGATCGTTGAAAGTTGGGCTACTTGATGAAACGAGTTTCAAGGATCAAAAGTCATACCTCAATGATGATAATTCTTCACTTTTATGAAGAATTTCCACTCAAAACGTCACCTCCAAGTTGTTCCTTGATTTGGACTTCAACGGAGTCTTTGGGATTTATTAAGGGATTTTGGGGTTTTGATTTTAGAAGAATGAAATATTCTAAGTGTTAAACATTTATATACACATTTAAAATGCCAAATATACCCTTAATAAACCTCCAATACTCTTATTTGGAAGTGGGGTGAAATTCCCATGTCACCCCTCACTTAACAGTGAGCTGCACGCAGGCACATGCTCACAAACGACGGACCCATCGACGGGGCGTAATCTCACTTACGGACCGTTGTGTGCAACATCGATTTGGTCAAAGACTGGAAAATGAATCTTGGCCTCCTAGTCTAAGGCTCCAACGACGCCCACCACCTACGGGGCGTCGACCAGGCCACTGGCCGTCGATTGCCCTCCGTAGGTTGACTGCCTTTTGGCAGTTTTGGCCACCAACTTGGGTCCTTCCTCAAGTACCCTTGGATGGTCGTTGGGGATAATTTCCCGGACGTTTCCAACCCAAATACGATCTTCTATGATTTTAACACCTATCACATAAGTTTCATCCAAAACGAAGACGTAAAACTCGACGAAACATGCCTAGACACACAAGGTCATTTCGAGGCATATCTTTCGAACTTTATGAACTTTCTTGGACGTTTGACCTACAAACCCCACGAAACTTGACACACTGACTTTTTAAAAACCATTTAAACTCATTTAAGAACCTTACAACCTCATGAATCACACATAAACACATAAAACCACATATGAAGCATTTAGGTGACTTAGTCGTTGAACGTCTTAGTCATCCCTTGACGTTTGACTTCCAGTACACCTAATACTTTAGCTACTGCCTCTATACCATATTATAGACCACATTAGGACCTTAGAACACAATTACCAACATGTTAGGCTTTAGTTAACCTAAGTCTTTTCCGAGGTCTTACAATCTCCCCCACTTGGACAACATTCGTACTCGAATGACACTTGCCACTCTCCGATTACTTCAAAGAGTATAGGATCAACTTAACAGCACATAACCAAACCATAAAACTTACAATCAAGAAGAAAACATCAATTTCACAAGTACAAGAGCTTCACAACACAACAAGAAACAAGAATAAAATTCTATAACTCATTATGCTACAAAAGTCACATACTTCATTCCGAATAGTACAAACTCATTTTATATTCAATATCATATTTATATACATCAGTTATAACTACATTACAACAAATTTAGACCAAAGAATCAATTAGTCACTTTTTCAAAAATTGCACAGTGAACAGTGAATTTTAGGCAAATTTTTCAAAAATGCAATTTTATGCAATTCATGATATAGACATGCTCAAATGCAAGGTAACATCATATGAACACCTTTTACAACATGCTCATAACTCAATAAAACACACAATGCAAAGAAGTTAATGAAATTCAATTTCAACCAAACTCCTAAACATCATGCACATGCAACAATTTCTAGCACAATTCTAACCATACTCCCCCACTTAGAAAGAAGTCATACTAAATGAGAGAAACAAGGACTTACCAATGTCATCATCACTCTCATCCGGCTTCTCACCTCTAGTACGGAGTGCATAGAAACGCCTCCTAGTTGGAGCATCTTCCTTTGGAACACTAGGCTCAACCTTCTTACCCTCCTTCCTAGAAGCAATGTTTGGACAATCTCTCACCTTGTGCCCATCTTTTCCACATCCAAAGCAACTACCGGTACCCAATAGACACTCACCATAATGTCTCTTACTACAAGTGTCCCATGTAGGTTTGCCATTGCTAGAATCACCTCCTTTCTCAAACTTCTTCTTAGGAACACTAGGTCCATCTTGAGTTTGAGCCCTCTATTTGAACCTAGGTTGCACTTGGTCACTAGCAACACTCCTTTTCAAGTTCCTTGACATCCTCCTATGTTTAGACTCCTCAATTGATTGTGCATACACCATGAGTGTACCCAAAATCATATTATCATGCAACATAGCCGTACGGCATTCCTCCCTCACTAAGTCGGCTACACCCGTTACAAAGCGACTCATTTCATCCCTTCGATTAGACACTAGTGAAGTTCATACCTAGACAAAGTTGAGAATTTCAAAGAGTATTCTTCAACACTCATATTTCTTTGTTTGAGATTGATAAATTCTTCTACCTAAACCTCTCTCCTCTCACGGGGAAAGTACTTGCCAAGAAACGCTTCCTTGAATTCTTCCCACTCAATAGGACCCGACTCCACCGGCCTATTGTCCTTCCATTAAGTGTACCAAATTTGAGACACATCTATCAATTGATAAGAAGCCAACTCTGCCTTCTCCCTAGATGTAACCCCCATATCACTCAAAACTTTGTACACACCATCAAGAAATTATTGGGGATCCTCATTCACCTTTGAACCAAGAAAGATTGGAGGATTGAACCTCACAAAGTCTCTCAACCTAGATGACATAGTTCTATCCATAGCATTAACCCTAGGCACCATGTTCATGTTATCTTGAGTAGTCACGGCTCGGGCTAAAGCAAGCAAAGCCTCCCTAATCTCCCGATTAGTCAACTCCGACACCTAATTACCTCCTCCCACATTAGGGGCATGATCACTTTGAGGAGGCACTTGGGAACCTTAAGCACCTTGGACACCTTGCCCATCATGAAGCACTTGCTCAACTTGCTCAACATGAGGAGGAAATTCCTCATCAACCCTTCCCTCTTCCATCCTTCGAGCGGCCATCCTTCTAGTATTCATCTCCTAGGACACAAAGAAACATACATTTAGAAGGATACTCATAACATTACTCTACCGCATGAAATATGCGTAGAAATAAAGAGAAACACTATCTTCGTATAGCCTCTCGCCCATAGATGTGTTGCGGCTCACACCGATGGTCAAGACTCTACTAGACGTGACTTTTCGAGACTTTTTGATACCTAAGACTACTTTCATTAACCTATGCTCTTATACCACCCTTGTCACATCCCGAAACCACACCCTAGAAGATAGGGTGCAATCTTGGATTGTGACCAGCGTATTCGACCTCTCGGAGGTCTTATACAAGCCTATCATATCATTCATCGCATATACATAACGAAAAGTAGTGCGAAAATAAAACTTTTCGTAAAACAAATAGAAGTCATAAACTCTTTCATAGATGGAAATAGGAAAACACTTAAGTCTCTATTATCATCTTAAGATACGATAATACTTTGGACACGGCCCATACAAATTGAAAACATACTACTAATAATCAATTACAAACTTCATTAAAGAAACATAAGATGATATATATGCCCTCGAGTCAAGTGAGGACATACTTCAACTCTTCTTGAACAATCTCCTTGTCCAAGTTTTCTTCCCAAAGCTCTTCACCTACCAAGAACAGAAAATAAAGCATGGAATTAGTACAACCACATGTACTAAGTATGACAATATGCATAAAAATTATGAAAACGGACTTTGTTGGAAATATGTATCTTTTCTTTAAAACACCAAAATATCATCATAAGAATAACATTTAACAACTTAGAAACACATAAGAAAACGATTAAACAAATTATCACATTTTTAGAGAACACTTTCCAGTGAACTCGAATCACTGTATAGTGAATTCCTTCATTGTTACAGTGAATCACTTTACCTTTCATTAACCAACTTCTAGCATATAATTCCCTCCTAAAAGATATCCTAAGATTCACTTAAGTCACACAAAGAGAGATCGCCCATACACCCTCTCTATATGTGCCTAAACGACCCTTAAGATTACTTATAATGAGTCACATACACACTTACAAAGTATCTTAAACATCAAGGTAAGATTCTTCTACCAAAGGTGACTCTAAGTCCCACTTGAGTGAGTTGTCAAGCAACCGCCCATACAATCCCTTACACACACACTCAAGAAATCCTATAGACTCCCTAAGACAGAATCATTCTCACTAAACACACCAACACATAGATGATATGACATTCTCTTTTCAAAGGCTATCAAAAGACCTACTTAAGTAAATCAAGAAGATAACGTTCATGATTGACCTCTTCAAGATTACTTAAATAGTCCTTATGACTACCTAAGGCTTAGATCATGTCCACAACACAGAACCTTTTCCCTAACTAGTGTCATTCTCAAGACTTCCATAGATAATCCATGAAGAGATCATCCTTTATGCCCTCTTCACAATTTAACTAAATAATCCCTAAGGCACTCAAGAATTAGGTACTTATTCACTTACATACTTCATAACGTAAGTCGTTAGTTCATTTACAAGACATACATCACATAAAGGACATTCAAATAATGGTCTTAGACAAGACCTAGGGACTGTTATTAACATATTCAAAGCCTATTGTGCAATGTATATGTAGCGTCCCATACCACCACCTAAACTTCATAGAAATTCTCTAATGCTAATATGTATCCCATATGATGAGAATAGGCAATAACCGACATAGACCATGGTAGAAAAGCATGAAATCGGAAGTTCTATCCTACTTCGATGAGGTGTTCTACTTGCCAATGGTAGAATATAGAGATCCCATGTAGGCACACGGTTAAGGAATATGAAGGGCGTTCTTTGTATTCTAGTCTCAAACTTAACTAGAACTACTTCCCTTAACCATACTCACTCGGTGCTAGCCTTAATTCTCATAGATCAATTTACATTAAGGTTCATACAAATGGGTCCCATATCAAGGTCATGACCCAATCACATTTACCCTACCAAAGCAAGATCCATTAGGGCTATCTCACAATGGCGACAAAAATCTCATCGCGACTTTCCTAAGGTATGATATGATGCCGTTCCAGCCAATCAACCATAAGTCCATCACTCATTACATGAAGGATACCATTAGGCTAAATACTTCACGATTTATAATCTTACCACTTGGTTCAAGGTTCCACACAAATGACCTTCCTATCATTATGCAAGGTCTCACCTATATTCATTTATTCAAGACTAAGACCCTTTCGGTTCCTAAGTCAAGACATCACGTATTTCACATAAGTATCAAGTAAGGGACACAAGTCTACCTAAACAAGACACAACATACTTCCATTTAACACATATAACCTATCTTTCATTATACTCTTAGGAATGACCCTTAAACTTATTTAGTCAACCTATTCATTACCTTAACATTATCAATATAACCATTTTAGACTCATCTAACCAATTTAACAACAACTATGTATAAACTCTAAGACTACACACTTATCACATAATCAAAGCATAACATGATTATCTAGATAGTATTAATAGTCTAACACATACTTGCACATATAGGTAGATATGATCATACATCATGAAATCAAATACTCAAATAGACTAATCTCAAGTAATGCCGACAAGGCCATGATCATCAATGTACTTAAAATAACGCCGACAAGGCCACATCAATTCACATAGCACCGCCACGAAAGGTGGACAAATCCAATCATAACATAATTGAAGTATAATTAATAATGAATAAGAATAAATAGGGCAGCGTACCCACACTACATCATCAACACTTCAAGCCAATACCAAATCACCCAATTCAACATTATCAGGCCCTTACCCATGGCCATGAACACCAATTCAATACACAATTATAGAAATCAATGAAATCTAACCCAATTCAATATAGGTTCAACAATCTAATACCAATTTTATAACAATTGAATATAATTCTTACATCAATAAAAAGACCATAAGAAACTACACATGAATTCATCAACATTAAGCCAGCATCAAGTAACCCATAATTTAGTCAAAATCATAGGTTCATCAACTTCATGGGTTCATAGGTAATTTAGGTTAAAATCATCAATACAACATTAATCTAATTCATAATACACGTTTGAAAACCATTAATGCAAGAACCCATGGTAGAATCATAAAATTGGACAATTCACCTATTGAAAATATTAAAAACATCTTTGAATGTTGGGCTCCTTGATGAAACGAGTTTCAAAGATCAAAAGCCATACCTCAATGATGATAATTCTTCACTTTGATAAAGAATTTCCACTCAAAACGTCACCTCCAAGCTGTTCCTTGATTTGGACTTCAATGGAGTCTTTGGGATTTCTTAAGGGATTTTGGGGTTTTGATTTTAGAAGAATGAAATATTCTGAGTGTTAAACACTTATATACACTTTTATAATACCCAATATACACTTAATAAACCGCCATGCTCTTATTTGGAAGTGGGGTGACATTCCCATTTCACCCCTCACTTAACAGTGAGTTGCACGTAGGCACAGGCTCACAAACGATGGACCCATCGACGGGGCGTAAGCCGACTTACCGACCGTGCTGTCCACCGTTGATTTGGTCAGAGCCTAGAAAATGTAAGCTTGGCCTCCTAGTCTAAGGCTACAATGAACCCCACCACCTAGGGGCGTCGACCAGGCCACTGGTTGTCGATTGCCCTCCGTAGGTGGACTGCCTTTTGGCAGTTTTGGCAACCAACTTGGTTCCTTCCTCAAGGACTCTTGGATGGTCCTTGAGGATAATTTCCCGGACGTTTCCAACCCAAATAAGATCGTATATGATTTTAACACCTCTTACATAAGTTTCATCCAAAACGAACAAGTAAAACTCGACGAAATATGCCTAGACCCACATGGTCATTTCAAGGCATATCTTTTGAACTTCATGAACTTTCTTAGACGTTTGCCCTCCAAACTCCACGAAACTTGACACACTGACTTTAAAAACCATTTAAACTCATTTATGAACCTTACAACCTCATGAATAACACATAAACACATAAAACCACATGTGAAGCATTTAGGTGACTTAGTCGTCGAACGTCTTAGTCATCCCTTGACGTTTGACTTCCAATACACCTAATACTTTAGATACTGCCTCTATACCATATTATAGATTACATTAGGACCTTAGACCACCATTACCAACATGTTAGGCTCTAGTTAACTTAAGTCAATTTCGAGGTCTTCCAGAATTGCTTATATCTAATGTCTAAATTGTATTTTGATGGTGAATTGTTGATGAGTGATCCATGTGGATAATGGTTTGATTGTTTGAATGAGATTGGTCTATATTTCTCCTATTTTTTCTATATTGCTCATGTAGCTTCAATGTGATCTTGATCCTATGGTAAATTGAAGTATGATATCGTTTATGTATTGGTTCCTCTAGCTACTGTTTTATACATGTATTTATGTTCAATTATGTGAATTGATCATGATGATCAAAGCTTGGAGGAAATTGTTAGTTGGCCCTATTCCCTCTACTCTTCTTATAGAATTGCTAGTTGATGTAGCCTTTTATTGCATTGTGTGGTGTGGTCCACCTATGATGGCGGTGTTTACTTTATTGTTATGTTATGATGGGTTGTTATCATGGCCATGAAATCAATTTGATGATTATATGAGTGTGTGGTTATGATGATCACACTAGGTGAAGCCTATGTCTAGTTCCTATTCTAGTTCTGATCTAGGTTGTCTTTCTAAGATTACAAGCATGTGAATGGTTATGTTAAGGTCATGTGTAGGGGCTGCCTTGAAGAGTCAAATAGATTAAATGACCCCTTACCTATATACCCTTATATGATTGTGTGATTAGCTATGGTTAGGAGTCTTGAATGCAAGTGTTGAAGCCATCTTGTCTCCTACGCTATTATGTGTTGTATGGTCTATTCATGGATGTGCATTGTGGTCCTTAGAGGGTGGCTGACACAATATGTGTTTTATAGCCATAAGGTGATCATGTTTACCAATGTACACACACTCACACTTCTTGCATGCATTATAAAGTAGTATAGGTTCATGGTGTCTAATGAAATGATACTTCTCATACACACTAATGTCTATTAATATGCATGCAAAGTATATGTTTATGAAATATGATATGTATCCCTTAACTAGGATTACTTGATAGGTTTACTAGTATGGGAAAGGGTATGGGACCTTGTCTATTCATTGCACATGTGTCCCTTGATAGGATAGTTCCTAGGTTTGGTTTCCTATGTACATGAATATCAATGCATGAGTACGTTATGAACATGTCTTATACGTATGAATAAAGTGAAGTATGAACATGTGTGGCCTTAATGTGTTATGTGCAAGGATTGCTCACATATATGAACACAAACACATGTATGATGATCTAGTTAAAAGAGGGGCGCTTGTAAGGTGTTCCCAAGAGTACCCTAAACTAGATGGTGCTTTACATATGCTATGTGAATGTGAAAGGGTTTCTCATATGACTTAGGTTTATGAACTCTCATCTATAACCTATGAGCTAAGCATATGAGGGGTTAAGTCTCCTAAGCCTACGTTTTATAAAGTAATGTAATAATGGCTTTTCAATAAAGGGAACTTAACTTAGCACCGAGTGAACTTGACAATGAGAGGTGTTGGCTTTCCTTGGATGAAGATTCAATATTTTTTTTCATAAGGTGTTGAATTCTCTTGGAGAAAGATTCATCTATGGTTCCACAAGAGGTGTTGACTTTTCTTGAGGAAGAATAACCGATAGTTTCTCATTAGACGAGGCTCCAATGCTAATGAGCATGTAGAGGGTTATGTATATCTCTTAGTTCCATATATCATGCTTGCCACATTGGATCTAGAAAATGATATCACCTATGATGATAGTTTAAGGTTAATCTTTTACTTTTGCTAAGTAGGGCAGCTCTTCATGGTCTAAGGTTCTACAACACCAAATTCCATTTTTAGCACCCATGGTCTTATTGTCGGTTAAGGCTATAGTTTCGCTAATGTAAGATGGACAATGGAAGTAAATGATTAGGATAACCTAAGGGAATTTGATTAGTGTTGGTGGGGGTATGGAACTTCACGTATTCATTGCACAAGTAGTTGTTGAAGGGAGTTCTAGGAAGGTGTTCTAATGTATATGATTATGTTTATGTTCCTTATGCATGACATTGTAGTGTTGTCAACTTGTTGTGATGATATGCATGGTATGAGTCTATATGATGTGTCCTTACCTTATATGCATAGTATCGATCTTATTGACTATATGATGAAGTCTTGATTTACATGAAGGAATTTGTCTAAGTTTTCCTTGTTGAAGTATAAAATGCATGTTAAGGCTTGTAGTCTTTTTGTAGGCTTACTTAGTATGTGTGATGTTATGGTACTTCACATGTACATTGCACAAGTAGACTTAGGAAGAAATTACGAGTAGGGTTCGATGTGGTTCTTATAAGGTGAGGTCCAAGTATGTTAATGTGACTATTGCCTTGCTATGATTATGATGAAAGTCTTTACTTGCATATAGTCTTTTAATTAGTCTATCTATATGGTCCATAAAGTATGATGGTTCAAATGTGAGTTATGTATCTTATTGTATGAAATACTTCTATGAATTCATGTGTTGGGTTAATGGAGATTGTATGCATGATTCCCTAGTGGCCTTAAAGTGATGGTTTAGTGTGGTAGTGTTCTGGGAAATTTTCTATAAATTGCACCAAGCATCACTACAGGATTACTTGGGTTGATAAGGAGTTAAAGTAAAAGGAAGGAGTTCACTATAAAATGAAATAAGTTCACTGTAATTGAAAGTGGGTTTACTATAAAGAGGTGACTTATATGCCTTAAATGCAATATGTGGTTTTATATGATGTGTGACTATTGTATATGCCTATATGAAATATGTAAATATAATAAATGCTATTGTATCAAGGTTTTATGATATTTTCACAAAAAGACATGATGCATGATTTCAAAGGAATATGTCCCTTTTAAATGCATGTTTTTTCATGGTTTCCATACTTAGTGCATTCTTGTACAAACACCATTCTTCTCTACCTTTTTACACAAAGTGTAGGTTATAGATGCTTAAAGGATGTCTCTAAGGTGAAGAGCTTGATAGATGTTTCCAAAGATCAAGAAAGGGGTACTTATGATTCAAGGATTTCTTATGGAAAGTTATTCTTAAATTTATGTAATAGCATAGTTAATATTTTATATTGTGAAGGGTCGTGTCCCTAATCAATTCTATGATGTTGAGTCTAAGATGGCAAAAAAATACTTAGAGTCAAATTATGTAGTATGACTTATATTCTTATATAATGGAAGTGATGTTTCTAACATATGATGTTCTATGAAAAGTTTTATATTTTCCGCTAAATTTACTATGAAAATGCGATGAATGATCCCTATGGGTTTGTATAAGACCTCTGAGAGGTAAAGTACCCCATGTTACTACTAGGGGGTGCTCCCCGGATGTAACAAACGTGGTATCTGAGCATGAGGTTATAAAAGTGGTTTTAGCTTCTAAAAGTCTCATATTTCTAGGTCTAGTAGTGTCTCGATCATTGGTGGTGAGTCGCCACACATCAAATGATGTGGGAGGCTATAGGACGATAGAGTTTCCCTTCTTCATAATTCTCATGTCGTTCCATAGAACTTAACTCTATAAGATCTCTCCCTTAAGTTTTCTTGTCCGATGGTCTTTTATATGTGATTGCTTGAATGAGATGGTATCTTTATGCTTGAGGGATAAAAGCTGAGTTTTGATGCTTATTTTGGTTTATTGCTTCATTAGTATGTGTGAAAGTGACTTTGGAATGCTTTGTTTGTATGATGCCATTTATGACTATATATAAGACCCATGTGAAAAGAAATGTTATGTGAAGATTTATGTTATGAAATGGTTTTAGCTTAATTAAGAGTTAGTATGGTTAAATAGAGCTTCCTTTTTAGAATTCCATGTTGCTAAATCGTTTTGCATGATGGTAGTCTAAAAATATGGTTTAGGTTTGAAATTTCTTTAAGGAGTGTGGTAAAAGGCTAAAAATGCATGTTGTCCTTATATGTTTAAGTGTTCAACGTTGCCCTTATATGTGTAATGGTTCAAATGTTTCCTTATGATGTGTGTAAATGCTTCATGGTTGGTTTTTATGGTTAGGAGTCTTTTGTATAGGCTTGATCCTAGAAGTGAAGATAGTATACTTACTTCATAAGGTGAGGATGTGGGTTGGAATGCTACTCTAGTTTTGAAATAAAAGAAAGAGGCCTTATGGCTAAGTCTCCTCTATTGTTTCCCCTATGATTTTTATGACCCTTGGTATAAATAGTATAGTTGAGACCTTATGTGGTTGGGTAGTATGACCTAACTGGTGTGCTATGGATTTCCTTTGGGTGTTAAGCCTAGAGGGATTTCTATGATTGAGTTAGTAGCCTCCTTGATGTTAAAACTTCTTGAGTGAAAACCCTCAATGATGTTAAACCTTCTTGAAGTGGCATGGGATTCCTTTATCTATCATTTTGGATAGAGGAGCTCAGTTCACTTCGCATTTCTGGAGATCCTTCAAGAAGAGCTTAGGCACCCAAGTAGGTAAAGCTCAGTACTGCCTTCCATCCTAAGACAGATGGGCTGGCAGAGCGCACCATTCAAACATTGAAGGACATGTTGAGAGCGTGTGTGATTGACTTCAGGGGTAGTTGGGACGACCATCTGCCATTGATAGAGTTCTCATATAATAACAGCTATCACTCCAGCATTGGGATGGCACCTTTTGAGGCACTGTATTATAGGAGGTGTAGGTCTCTAGTTGGGTGGTTCGAGGTTGGAGAGTCATCCATTTTGGGTCCAGAGATCATTCATGAGGCATTAGAGAAGGTCAGGGTGATTAGGGACAGGTTGGCTACTGCTTACAGTCGGCATGAAATCTTATGCAGATAACAGGAAGCGGTCCTCAGAGTTTGTTGTTGGTGGTCAGGTCTACTTAAAGATATCACCCATGAAGGGGGTGATGAGGTTTGGCAGGAAGGGGAAGTTCAGTCTGAGGTACGCTGGGCCATACGAGATTCTACGGTGTGTGGGTGAGGTGGCCTATGAGTTGGCGTTGCCTGCGGCGCTAGCTTCTGTTCATCCAGTCTTTCATGTCTCTATGTTAAGGAAGTGCCTTGGAGATCCAGCATTAATTCTGCCTGTTGAATGTTCGGGGGTTGATGAAGACTTGTCCTATGAGGAGGTTCCTTTTGAGATTTTAGACCGACAGGTGAAGCGGCTAAGAAACAAGGAGGTTGCCACGGTGAAGGTATTGTGGAGGAACCATCTTGTTGAGTGTGCTATGTGGGAGGCTGAGGACGATATGAGATCCCGCTATCCTCATCTATTCGCTCTTGAGGTTAGACTTCCTACTCTTAAGTATAAGTTTCCTTATCTCCTCTATTCTTGGTTGTTGTTGCTTGATATTCTATAGTACTCATATTATGATATGACTGGCATTGTGCTAGATAATTAGAAGTGTCATTCGGGGATGAATGTTCCTAAGGGGAGGATAATGTAACAACCCAAAAATTGTTATGCTAAGTAATGCCTAAACGTACCTAGAATGCCTAGATTAGACTGGGTTCACACGACTTGATGCGCGTGGAACCAGACCTCAGAACCTATGCACCAGCCAAGCCAACCAACATGGTGAGTTAGTTGAGCTAGGAAAGGTTGGGTCCAGCCATGTAGGGCACCCGAATATTAAGATTCACCCGGATGAGTTTTAACCGGACTTGAAAGGGTAATCTTAGGTTTGGAGGGTCTAGGGGTGAAATGGTCTTTTCCAGGCTAGGGGTAGTATTGTAATTACCCTAATTAATTAATTAATTAATTAATTAATGAAAATAGTGGACAATTCGGGTAGTGTTGACCCAAATTGACCCATTTTCGCGAGATGAGCTCCACCAGGGTTTGCTCCTTAATGGAAGCAATATCAAGTTGAATTAATTGGTATTTAATTTGCTGATTTAATTAAGGGAAAATCAGATTTTTTAATTTAAAAGTGTCCTAGTTTGACTAAGTCTTCAACTAAAACTCCTACTCCTAAACTTAGTCTCACATCTCTCCACTCTCTTTCTGACGTCTATCCACTCTCTTTCTCACGCTCATCATTAGTAAATAGAACAAAAAAAAAGTTCATCACTCTTGAAGAACTTATACGTTAAAACTCAAAAGAAAAACTAAACTAAAAACGAAAAGCGAAAACATTTTTCAAACGGTATGCGCGTGAGGTTTCGTTGGAGAAGCATTGTTCTTCGTGGGAGTTGGTAACACTTGAGATCAGGTTTGAAAGGTGTTAAACGACGAAAAAGGTATGAGTTTTCTTCATCTTGGTCCATTTCCCAAGAGACCCCTAAGATTCAGTCGAATTCTAATATGAAAACTAGGAATGTTCCCCTTGCATGTCCCTGTCATTAGCTCCCATCGATTGTTGTAGGTTGGGTATGTTTGCTGGTAGAATTTAGGAATGTAACGTGTTTTTGTGATGATTATGTTCATCTATGTATGTTCAGAGTTATGTGATGATAAATGTGTGCAATGTGTGTGTGTGGCCATGTTTCTTGGTCTCGAATTGAAGCATGAAAATGGTACGAATTTGAGTATGAAAATGGTATGTTAAATCCTTCTGTTTTTCTATGAAATTACTTAGAAAAATGCATGTAATACTTTACAAAATGTCCAGCGAATTGTCATAAAAATCTAACGTACAAAGGATTGAGAAAAATGGACTTGAAACGATGACCAAATTTTCTCGGCTAAGCATGGCTGAAATTTTTGGTTATTTTAATTTTTTTTTAGGTGTGAGGTCATTAGGGATTGAACCCAAGACCTCACCATATGCAAGCTACTAAAAGTTTTATAATAAAAGTGAGGTTAGGGGGAATCAAACTTGGATCTTATCCAAGTAAGAGAACTTAGAAAATAAATTAAAAGAAATGAGGCACATGGGATTCGAACACATGTGTCCTTGGCCGAAATTAAGATCAGTCCATGCAAGAGTAAAAAATAAAATGAGGTTGTGGGGGATCGATCCCACACCCTCTTAGTCTTAAACGAAAAAGGAGACAAAAAAAAAGGAAGTGTAGTTGTTGGGGATCGACCTCGGGTCCCCCAATTCCGAAATTTTAAATCAAAATTAATACAAGACTAAGTGTTGCTCAAGGGATTTGAAATCGGGTTCCCTTGCCCAACTCCGTATTGATACATAAGTCTTACGTGAATAAATATTTAATGAATTCTGCCCATAGGGATCGAACTCGAGACCTTGGCATACTTACAATATGCATAAGTCTTGTACCACATAATCTTGGGTAAGTATGAGTCACTTAGACGAATTATGAATGAAGCCTCATGGCTTGTACATATGGGTTCATAATTCCAGCATACGTTTAAAAATAAGTGAACCTAAGATATATGTGACGAAATGATGTGACCCCAGGAGGGTTAAGTAAGAGTGTGAAACCCACTAAAAGGCCAAGTGCATTGGCATATGACGAAATAAACATTCACGTAAAGGGATGAGTAATTATGAAGAGCTAATATGTTAAAGTTAATGAATGTGGTTACAACATGATAAGAGGCTAATATGAAAGACGAGATCAATCTCAAATGAGCCTAAGTAAATGTTACCAAAAGCCGTACTCACCTATGAGAGTGTAAGATTAATAAAGAGACCAGTCTCTAAGAACACTCTAATGACAGTATTGAGATTAATGCACACTTAATACTAATGATGAGATGAGAAATCATCTAATGAGCAATGATGCCCTCATGCTAGAAGCCAGCTTCTATGATGTGTGAGATGAATGTAATGAAACTTTACACGGAGCACCGATAGGCTAGTTATGAGTCGCGATTCCTTCTTTCGGGAAGGCAGAGGTTCGTGTAAATCTCATGAGATGAGACTATCCGTGTAGGCGGGTATGGGTCTACTTATATCTCCTAGTCTTTCAACCTATGCAGCCAACATAGGGTTCTAGCAGGGTTCAACTCCCTATATATGCTAGCATGTTTTGGTTTAACTTTGGCTGGTGATACCACCTATTTTCGGTGCGTGGTAGACACTGGATTTCATGGAGATCACATGATATATATCGGTTAAAGTTAAAGTTCCCAAAGAAAGAATGAGGCCAGCCTCAAGTAATGCACTCAATCAAATGAATGATATCAAAGGTGTTTGGATAGGATAATCAAGAGGTGAACTAGACTCAAGTAATGACACCAGGTCATTCTTGGACATTGCACAGTGAACCCGATGAAAGTCTAAAACAAAATCCTAGGTATATGAATGAATGAAAATGATGTACGTATGAATGAACGAACCAGACTATGTTTTTGCTAAAGAAGGCTCCCAAGTTGAGGTCCCATATGTTGAGCCCTCAGTTGGGAAGTCCTAATGTTAAATCCGTAATTCCAAGGCCTCATGGTATAGAATGGATGATATGTTATATATGTGTGTGCTATATGAAATATGTTATGTGCCGTGTGCAATATGAAAAGAATGATAATGCATGTTACTCTCATAGCATGACTTTCCTAATCTGATTTGGCAAGTCCGACTGACTTGGCTTTCCATAATTCATATCGTTAGGAGAGAGCTATTCTAAATCATGCGTGTCCTTGGTGTGTACTTGCATACACCCATACTTAGTACAAGTGTGTACTAATTCCATACAATCCTCTACTTTTAGGTGCAGGTGCAGGTGGACGCTAGAGCTTACGAGACTACGTTGAAACTATCCGGACGTAGAGCATTCATCCGGACCATGGTAGGCCCTCATGCTTTTGAGGATGCTTATCTTTTATATTTTAGCTTTAAAGTAGGTATGAGCTAGTGGAGGATGTTCCACTAGCATTTCTTTCTTACTTTTTTTCAGACGTCGTATTGGTGCGATTTTGCCAACTTTATATTTATGAAGTTATGAACTATTTCCTTTATTTGAATATCTTATTATTAGATGGTTGTTGTGACCTGATGTGATATCATGCAATTCTTACTATGAAGTCTATGTATACTTCAAAGCAAACAAAAGTTTTAAACTTTCCGCTAAAATTAACCTATACGATGTAATGAGGACGTATGTAGGCTTGTCTGCGACCTCCGAGAGGTCAACGACAACGGTTTCTGCTAGGGTAAAGACCCCAGTTGTGACATTATTGGCACCAGATAGTCAATTCATTCAAGATGTGATTTAATAGTTGTCTTTTAAGCCAATCTTAGTTCATGACTTTAAGCATAACGTTTTCAAGCATTTTGGAGAGCATCATATTACCATTCGATGAACTTAGCATCTTCATAAAGTCATAGCAAGTATGCATTAAAACGTCACACATCACACTTAACGTTTTCGAACATATCTTAGTAATACATCGTTCTTTAATTCACGTTAGGAACCCTTAGCATCAAACGAGTTCAATTCATAGTTCATTCGGCATTCATAATTCAAGAACATTACACATAAGATCAGCCAGCACCACATACCAACAACATGATCTCTAACCTATTCAACATGGAATCGAAAAGGATACTAGGGACAAGGAGTTCGAAGAGAATACGGGAACAACCCTAGTTTTCAAGATATGTGAATCGTTGGAAAGAAAGTTCTCTTGGACAAAGAAGTCCAGGAGAGAAACCAATACCTTAAGTATAATTTAATCTACGAAGATCACTTTGAAGGAGGCCTTGAAGCTACTTTGAAATCGCTCAAGATGAGCCTCTAGCGTTCTTGGTTTTCTTGTGATTTGTCGCCTACTACCTTAGCGTCGTGAGTCTCAACGTTTTGATCGTGATTTTAAGGTTTAGAAACTTATCTTGAATTATAAAACTTAGGTTTGATAAGTTAATTTAATAAACTAATTAACAAATTATCAAAAAGCCTCTCCTAAGTTGACTAAACATAGGAGAATGTTGACTTGACCAAAAATCTTGAAATTGGCGTTGACCGAAACCCATACCTTATGTAGAACGTAATCTACAAACACCACCTTGAACGAAACCTTGAAGAAACCTTGAAATCTCCCTAGAGAAATCGATAAATTTTCTGTCTTTTTCTTGCATTCGTTGCTTACTGTTTTTGCGTCCTTTTCTTCTATGAGTTTGAGCGTGATTTTTAGGTTTAAGAACTGATCTTATATTATACAACTTAGGTTTAATAAATTAATTTAATAAACTAATTAACCAATTACCAAAACGCCCCTCCTAAGTCAACTAAACATAGGACAACATAACACTTAGTCAAATCTGGAAATTGGTGTTGACTATGGTGTTGGTCAACATTTTGACTTTATATTAATTAATTAAATCCTTAATTTAATTAAATTAGGGACCTAGGGTAAGTACTAAAGTACCCGTAAGTCATTGGAACCATAATCAAACCTTTAGGACCATCCTAAGTTAAGTACTAGGATGTTTCTTGAATTATACTAGGTTAGTGTAAGGATTTTGTTTTAACTATTTAAACTAATTAATTAAATTGCTAATTTAATTAATTAGGTGACCTAAGGTAATTACTAAAGTACCCTTAAGTCGTTAGGACCTTAACTAATCCTTTGTATTATCTTGGGTTAGGTACTAGGTTGTTCCTTTCTTGTCTTAACTGAAATCTGGAAATTTCCTTTGTAGTTTCGGTTTTAGCCCTTTTAAATTAATTAATTAAATTGATAAATTAATTAATTAGGTAAGCTAGGGGAATTACTAAAGTACCCCTAAGTTGTTATGACCATAACTAACCTTTTGGACCATCCTAGGTAAGGTACTACGTTGTCTCTTCAACTAGTACTAGGTTAGTGTCAACCCGGTTTAGTCCTAGGTTGTCAGGTGCACTAGTGGGTACATTTAGGTTAGTCCTAGGTTATTTATCTAGTTATGACAGTTATTTAGGACCTAGAGTTGGTTAGGAAGTTAGGCCCCACATTGAGGGACCCGTCCGCACATGCTGCCCCTTAACTACCCTAACCAAATTCGGTTAGGGTGGTCCCCTCCTTATGGCTGATTCCCACTTGCCCATGTGGTTGCACATGGGTTGGTTTTACTTTACTAACTAACTATTCATGATGTCCTATTTTGAATAATTACTTAATGTCCCAAGGACCCTCACCATGTCCTTGGGCACTGCTTAATTTACATGATCATTTTAAATGGTTATGTACTTAGGGTACTAGGCTTGATACTTGGATGCCTAGTACCTAAGGTATTTGCAATTGATCAATTTCTGAATTTTAGCTTACGGACTTCATTGCAGATACATTTATTAAACGTCAATCTTGGATTGGTATATGACAACCTAAAAAGTATATCTCATATTCGTATATAGAAAATTGGCTAATATCCCTTAGCCAATGTTTCTATACTATGCCCAATATTTCTCAATATTGGGCATTTGAGTGCCTATGTACCCCTAATAGGCTATCCTAAGGGCATACTTGGCTCTTAATTAGACATGTGATTTCTCAGAATGTTACATCATCCCCACTTAGAAAGATTCGTCCCCGAATGACACTTACACATCACTTAAACAAAGAGTGTGACTTTCGAAAGTTACTGTACCATACTTAAACGTTTCTCTTGTGTGAATATCTGATTCACACTTATTTGGATGATGCATATCATTCAAGATTATCTGAAGCTTCATATTTGAGATTGAGGAATTTTCTTCTTAATCACACAAAACTTAATGCACATCACAACTCATGCCATACAAAAACCATGTCTATGCTACACAAAAACAACAACATGAAATGCAAACATGACTTAATTTTAACTAACATAGTGCTATTATAAGACATACGATTAGTGACCTATCACACCAAATCGACTAAAGCACTTAAACTTAGAGTTTATCAACAAAAACAGACTTAGGAAGAGTATATCTAACCTCAAGAACTGAACAAGTGAGGGTAACGGGGTCTCATATAGGCCTCGGCCTCCCATCTTGCCCCCTCAACAAGAGTGTTCCTCCATAACACCTTCACGATGAGAACCTCCCTGTTCTTCATTCGTTTCACTTTGACGATCTAAAATTGCAATAGGAACCTCTTCATAAGGAAGGATTCCCATCGGCTCCTAACCCTTAGACGGGTACGATGGACGTTGGATCGCCTGGACAATTCTCTAGAATCGAAACGTGAAACACTGGATGGACCAAAGCTAATTCTTGTGGTAACATCAGTTCCTAGGCAACATTTCCTACTCGCTGTAAGATCTCGTAATGACATATATACCTCGGATTTAAGTTCCCTTTCTTACCAAATCTCGTCACCCCTTTCATGGGTGATATCTTCAAGTAGACTTTGTTACCTACTTCGAACTCAAGAGATCTCTGTCTGTTATCAGCATAGGATTTTTGACCACTGTAGCCAATCTATCCTTAATCATCTTCACCTTCTCCAATGACTCATGCACAATCTCGAGACCAAGGATGGCCGATTCTCCTACTTTGAACCAGCCATTCGGAGATCTACATCTTCGGCTATAGAATGCTTCGAAAGGTGCCATTACAGTACAGGGATAGTAGTTATTATTGTAAGAGAACTCTATCAGCAGCAATTGATCATCCCAACTCCCCTTGAAGTCAATAACACATGCTCTCATCATGTCTTCAAGGGTCTGGATGGTATGCTCTGCTTGCCCATCTATCTGTGGATGGAAAACATTACTGAGCTTCACCTGTATACCCAAACTTTTCTTGAAATATTTCCAAAAATGAGAAGTGAATTGATACCCTCTGTCCGAAATAATAGATAGAGGAATCCCATGCCATATCACTATCTCATCTACATAAAGCTTGGCATAGTCTTCGGCTTTGAAGGTAGACTTCACAAGTATGAATTGAGCGTACTTGGTCATTCTGTCAATAATAACTCAAATGGAATCATGTAGTTTCCTAGTCTTTGGCAGACCAACCACAAAATCCATATTGATAGCCTCCCATTTCCACGTTGGGATCTCAATTGTCTGAGTGAGACCTCCAGGCTTAAGGTGTTCGGCCTTAACCTGTTGGAATTCGGACACTCCTCCATGAACTTAGAGATATCCCTCTACATTCCTTCCCACCAATAGACCTCTTTAAGGTCTTGGTACAGTTTGGTGGCACCTGGATGGATGGAATATCTGGAACCATGAGCTTCTGCCAAAATACTTGACCTCAAATCATTCATATTGGGCTCACATAATCTGTTCTGATATCTGAGCACGCCATCTCCACCTAACGATTATGAGTCATTCAACTTACTCAATACCGAGTCTTTCAACTCCATGAGTACTGGGTCAAGGTGTTGATTGGCTTTAACATCTACAACAATTGAGGATTCAGAACTTCAGTGAACCGAAACACCCCCACTTGGTGCATGTGTCAGCCGTACACCCAATCTTGCCAATTGGTTCACCTCTTTAACCATCTTCTTCTTCTCATCATCAATATGTGAAACGCTGCCCATGCTCAGTCTGCTCAATGCATCGGCCACCACATTAGTCTAACCTACACAGTCATGTCATAATTCTTAAGAAGTTCTAGTCATCTCCTCTGATGAAGATTCAACTCCCTCTGCCTAAATACATACTGAATACTCTTATGGTCAGTATACACATCAACATGTACACCATATAAATAATGTCTCCACATCTTCAATGCAAAGACAATCGCGGTTAGTTCAAGGTCGTGAGTAGGGTAGTTCTTTTCATGGATTTTCAATTGGCTTGATGCGTATGCAATCACCTTACCATTCTACATGAGAACACATCCCAAACCTACTCGGGAAGCATAACAATATACCACGTACCCCTCACTACTTCTCGGCAATGTCAATACTGGGGACCAAGTGAGTCGGTCCTTGAGTTCGTGAAAAGTCTTTTCACATTTCTTGGATCACTCAAACTTCGCCTTCTTCTTTGTCAATGCGATCAATGGTGCAGCAATACTGGAAAACCATTCCACAAACCTGCGATAATAATTGGCTAAACCTAGAATACTCTGAATATCTGTAGGAGTAATGGGTCTCGGCTAATTCTTCAACGCCTCAACCTTCTTAGGATCAACTTCAACACCTTGGTCGGTCAGAACATGACCAAGAAAGGTCGCTGATCTCAACCTGAATTCACATTTTCTGAACTTTGCATACAACTGATGTTCTCTGAGTACTTGCAATGTCTTTCTTGAGTGTACCTCATGCTCTTCTCTAGAGTTAGAGTATATGAGAATGTCATCTATGAATACTATGACTAAGGAATCAAGGTAATCACGGAATACCCTATTCATAAGGTCCATATTTAGTACGAAAAGCAGTCTTAAGGATGTCTTCTCGCCTCACTCTAAGATGAAGGTAGCCTGACCGAAGGTCTATCTTGGAAAAGAAACTTGAACCTTGGAGTTGGTCAAACAGATCGTCAATTCTGGGAAGAGGGTACTTATTCTTTATAGTGACTTTGTTGAGTTGCCGATTATCGATGCACAATCTAAGGGTTCCATCCTTTTTCTTTACGAACAACACTGGAGCACCCCATGGGGATATGCTCGGCTGGATGAAGCCCTTATCAAGTAGATCTTTTAACTGCAACTTTAACTCTTTGAGTTCAGTTGGTGCCATCCTATACGGGGGAATATAAAATTGGCTTGGTGTTGGGATCTAAATCAACACGAAAGTCAATCTCACATTCAGGAGGGACTCCTGGTAGATCCTCCGGAAAGACATCTGGGAACTCATTCACTATTGGCACATAATCTATGGAAGGAACTTCTTGATCTAAGTCATTGACTCTAACTAAGTGGTATAAATACCCCTTAGTTATCATCTTATTGGCTTTTAAATGTGAAACTATTTGGCCAACTGGATTTGAACCACGCTCTTCCCATTCCAGCTCTAACTCATTTGGAAACTGAAGCCTCACTATCCTGTTACGACAATCTATCATAGCATAACACTTATGGAGCCAATCCATACCTGAGCCACATCCTTGAGCTTATATGCAGCCAACTTAGCCTTCTCCTCTTCATGAACACCCTTGTCATGCATTTAGAATCTACCATGTACTCACCTACATGCGAACGACCACACTTACTACACGTCTTTCGGTCACGCTGGGCATTTCCATCATTGCCTCTTCTTGGGAAGGCCAGATCTTGAGTCTGGTGCCTTAGACCACTTGGACATCCTAATTCTTGTGTGTATTCTTCTACGCGTTCACACAAGAAGGAAGTTAGATACTTATAATGACACAAAGTGTCAAAGCTCTAGATAGCACCATAAAGAGTAGAAGAAGGGAAGATTTCCTATCATCGCGTAATCTCGAAGTCATGATTGTGGCGCTCTTTACAACCATAAGTCAGAAACTACATAACGTGGTTGTGTTGAGCTTTTGTTCCTAGGTAATTTAATATCATGCTTTGATACCAAGTTTGTAATGACCCAGATTCTGGAATCCGGACCGCCATCGGCGTCGTTTACCTCTTAGAGGTCACAGACAAGCCTCATTTTACATTCATCACATTCATCTACTTAAATTTGCGGAAAATTTAAAACTTTATAAACATATGAAGTATACATACACTTAATATAATTATTAAGTAGCTACATCATATAATAAGCTCAACATAAGAGAACAACCATATATCATAAAGAATCAATTCTGTCACGACTGGAATCTATATCCCAGACGAGACCGGCGTCATTGACCTCTCAGAGGTCGCAGACAAGCCTACTTACGTTATTCTTACTTTACATAGGTTAATTTTAGCAGAAAATTTGAAACTTTTTGTTTCCTAACATACTTATAAAAACATCCTCATTAATACGTAATTGTTCATCATCAACCATCTAACATTAAGAGATAAACAACTGAAAGAAATAGTTCAATAAATCTTAATTGTATAATTGCCAAAATGGCACCAATACATAGTCTGAATAAAATAGGAAATAAACGCTAGTGGAACATGCTCCACTAGCTCAATTCTAAAACTAAGCTAGAACATAAAACAGTAGCATCCTCGAAAGCATGAGGACCTACCAAAACCGGATGAATGCTGGACGTCCGGATGACTGCAGCGATGATCCTGTAGCTCTATCGTCCACCTGTGCCTGCACCTAAAATAGTAGAGTTTGTATAGGGTTAGTACACACTTGTACTAAGTATGGGTATATGCAAGCACACACCAAGGACATGCATGAGAAAGAATAGCTCTTTCCTAACAACATGAATTTTTGGAAGTCAAGTCAGTGGACTTGCCAAATTGAGATTAGGAAAGTTTCCTAATTTGGATTAGGAAAGTAAATGATCTTTCCAAATTTGGATTAGGAAAGTCAGTGAGCTTTCCAGATTGGAAATAGGAAAGTTATGCCATGAGAATAACATACATCATCATACTTTTCACGTTTACACACAGCACATAACATTTACATATAGCACATATCATATAGCATACAGTACATTTTGCATGTAGCACATAACTTCTTTCATATCATTCATTCATATGCCATGATACCTTGGAATCATGGACTTGACATTAAGATATCCCATAAAAGAGGGCACAACATATGGGACCTCAACTAGGGAGTCTTCATTAGCAAACACAGAGTCTGCTTCATTCATTCATACGTACTTCATTTCATTTCGTTCATCGTCCAGTGTAACCACCGGTTATACCTAGGATGTAGTTTAAGACTTTCATTAGGTTCGTTGTGCAATGACCAAGAATGACCTAATGTCATTACTTGAATCTAACTCACCTTTTGATTATCCTATCCTAACACCTTTGGTATTCATTCATTTCATTATGTGCATCATTTGAGGCTGGCCTCATTCATTAATTGGGAACTTTAACTTTAACCGACATAGATCATGTTAGCATCATGAAATCCAGTGTCTCCCCCACACCAAAAGTAGGTGGAATCACCGGCCAAAGTGATCCAATAACATGCTAGCGTACATGGGAATTTAACCCCGCCAGATCCCTATATTGGCAGTATAGGTTCGAAGACTAGGAGATATAAGGAGACCCATACCCGGCATGCCGGACAGTCTCATCTCATGAGAATTACGTTAACCTCCGCCCTTCCCGAAAGAAGGCATCACCGCTCATAGCTAGTCTATCGGTGCTCAGTATAAAGTTCCATTACATTCATCTCATACGTCATGGAAGCTGGCATCTAGTATGAGGACATCATAGCTCATTAGATGATTTCTCATCTCATCATTCGTATTGAGTGTGTTAAGCTCAATACTCTCATTAGAGTGTTCATAGAGACTGGTCTCTTCATTATCTTACACTTTCATAGGTGAGTACGTATTGGTGACATTTACTTAGGCTCATTTGAGATTGCTCTCATCATTTACATTAGCCTCTTATCATGTTGTCACCACATTCATCATCATTAGCATCTTTGCTTTTCATAGTTATTCACCTCTTGTTACGTGAATGTTCATTTCATCATATGCCAATGCACTTGGCCATTTGGTGTGCTTTACACCCTTACTTAACCCTTCTAGGGTTTCATTATTTCATTGTTCATTTCATCATTTCATTGTTCATCTCATCATATGCCAATGCACTTGGACATTTAGTGTATTTACACTCATACTTAACCCTTCTAGGGTTCATCATTTCATTTCATACATCTTAGGTTCACTTACTTTTGAACGTATGTTAGACTTATGAGTCTATACACACAAGCCATGAGACTTCATTCATAATTCGTTAAGTGATTCATACATTCCTAAGATTATATAGTACAAGACTTATGTATCTTGTATATACGCCAAGACCTTGATTTCGATCTAAGTAGATGGCATTATTCTTGGATGATTTGTTCACGTATGACTTATGTATCAAACGGAAGTTTGGGAAAGGAAACCCAAGTCTTGAATCAATTGGATATCATTTATATTTTTAATTGATTTTATTCTAATATTCATAACATTTTAACCCTAAGTTAAATCACAATATTAACATTGAAGGATTAATTTTCTACTTAACCTTTTCTTGAATTTGGTCGATGGGTTGTGGGTTCGAGCCCCCACAACCCCATTTTCATTTTTCATTAACATGATATTCTCCCATTTTTTCTTAAACCAAGAGGTTGTGGGATCAAACCCCCACAGCCTCTTTTATTTTACTCTTAATTTCGCCCAAGTAGGGAGGTTGTGGGTTCGAACCCCCACAGCCTCCTTACTTTTAATTAATTTTCGCTAAGGGGCTGTGAGGTGGTGGGTTCGAACCCCCACAGCCCCATATATATATTTTTAATATTTTTCTCCAAGTTTAGAGCATGGACAGTGAGGTCGTGGGATCGAACCCCCACGGCCTCACCTATTTTTTTTTAAACTTATTTTCGCCTCCTTTATTCCAGCCTTGAGGTCGTGGGTTCGATTCCCACGCCTCACATCTTTTATTTTTCCTTATTTCTCCCTCTTCTTTGCTGCCCATAAGTCATGTGTTCGATTCCCCCCCATCCCCATTTTTTTTTATTCATTTCGTGGGCAGCAGCTAAGGGGTTCGAATCCCCTTAGCCCCAACACATTTTTTTTTTAAAATTCTCAACCTTCAGGTCATGTGAGGTCTTGGGTTCGATTCCCCTTGACCTCACCTATTTTAATCACTTTTAAAACTCCTTCAAAATTTCCAGAAGCTGCCCGAAATCAACATCACAAGCTGGAAATTTTGATTCCCTTTTTGCAGCCTATTTTCTCCACTCTTTAACGTTAAAAGTTCATGCATTTGGAGTAGTGTTTAGTGAGTACTTTAGGTGCGTTTTCATGGACATATTTGGCCAAGAATTTATCATTTAATTCAGCCACATTACACTTAATTGAACATCATCATTTACATAATTTATACACTTAAAATGACAACAAAAACCATATCAAACTTGAAGCTATAAATCAAAATTCATTTACAGTAAGTTTACAGTAAACTTTTTCACATACAAACACATATTTTCGGCAACAAGGCTTGTCATTCATATGATTCCAAATACATGTTCATGAACATATTCATCACTAAAACACATTGCAACACCTAATTTCTACCAGCAAACATACAAACCTATGATTTGATGGGAGCTAATGACAGGGACATGCAACGGGGAACAACCCTAGTTTTCGGATTGAATATTATGAATCCTGAGGGTCTCTTGGGAAAGGGACCAAGAGTAAGAAGACCCATACCTTTATTTTTCTTGTTCAACCACGAAATTTCTGCCCAAAATCCTCTCCAAAATCAGTACAAGTTCAACACTTCAACACCAATCGACGGAAGACTCCTCCCCTTTGCTTAAAGTGATGGATTTACGTTGTTTTTCTTAGATTTTTGGTGTGAGTTCTTCAAGTGTGAAGAACTTCAATATTTTTCTGTTTTTGAACTTGTTTTGGCAGAGAGAAAACGTGAGAGAGATAGTGAAACGTGAGTGAGAGAGAATGGCTTAAAATTAGGAGTTTTAGTTTTGGAATTAGTCAAACTAGGACATTTTGTTAAACCTTTAAATAAAAAATCTGATTTTTCTTTTTCTTAAATCAGCTAATATTTTTTAATTAATTAATTTAATTTATCCATTTAAATAAAAACAAGTTAAATCATTGCTTCCACCTAGGTTCGAACCCGGGTGGAGCAAGACTTCACTTCAAGAGCTCAATTTCGGCTCTCTCTCCCCAAATTACACCTCCACTTTATTAATTAAATAATTACATATGTATTTAGGGTAATTACTATATTACGCTTAGCCTGGCAAAAGACCATTTTACCCCTAGACCCTCAAAACTTAAGCTTTCCTCTATTTAAGTCCGGTAAAGACTCATTCGAGTATATCTTCGTATTCGAGAGCCCTACATGGTTGGTCCCAACCTTTCCAAGCTCAATTAACTCCCTAAGTTAGTTGTCTTGGTTGTAGCAAGGGTTCCGAGGTCTTGTTCTACGCGCATCAATCCCTGTGAATCCTGGTCTAATCATAGGCATTCTTGACGCACTAAGCATTTCTTATCTTATCCATTTTCAGGGTTGTTACATTATCCCCCCCTTACGAACATTCGTCCCCGAATGACACTACTAACTATCTAGCGTAATGCCAGTCAGATCATAACATAGTTACTATACACAATCAAGCAATAGCAACAAAGAATGGAGAGATAAGGAACCTTAGACTTAAGAGTAGAAAGTCTAACCTCAAGGGCTGAATAGATGAGGGTAGAGGGATCTCATGTCAGCCTCGGCCTTCCACGTAGCACCCTCAACAAGATGATTCCTCCACAATACCTTAACTGTGGCAATCTCCTTGTATACTCTATCAGCTCTTACATTTCCTCCCGTTCGGACAATCCGTCATAATGTGACCCGATTTGCCACAACTATAACATCATTAGGGTCCATCATACATTTTCCTCGATTCATTATGCCACACTTCCTATTAGGTGGCCTCTCCTGGGCTGTAAAGTCTTACGAACTTCAGGGAGTAATCCCTGACTGATATCGAGCCCTGCTTAAGGTTGATGAATTTCTCAACCTTAGTCTCCTTCATTTATGTGGGAAAGAACTGCTCTAGAGTAGCCATCTTGAAAAGATTCCAAGTAATAGGACCTCCTCCTAAGGCCTTGCTATCCTGTCACACCTTATACCAGGATTGAGCTACATCCTTTAGCTGGTAGGATGTCAATTCAAACTTCTTCACATCAATCAAACCCAATAGACTGAGCTTGTAAAGTGCTAGCTTGGGCCATTTATACCAACGTTGTTCTTACTTCATCATATGTCAACCCATCTGGGTTTAACAGGCATCTCTATTCCAGCAGCTGGATCCTGGGGGAAAACTTGGATTACCCCAGCAGCTGCTCCTCCAGTATCTCCGCCTGCTTTTCTCCTTGTATTGATCTTTCGGAAACTTCAAGAGTTGATGTTAGACACGCTCATAACACCAAGAAAATCAGACATTAGGAAAGCACATAAGATCAGAAGAAGGGAAACTTTCCTACGCATCATGCAGTCTCTAATTCAGGATAGTGGTGCACTTCACTACCATGACTTAGAAACTACTCAATGTGGTTGATGTGAACTTATTATTTTTGTAACTTAACCTAGTGCTCTGATACCAACTTTGTCACGACTGGAATCTAGACCCAGACGAGACCGGCGTCGTTGACCTCTCAGAGGTCGCAGACAAGCCTACTTACGTTATTCTTACTTTACATAGGTTAATTTTAGCAAAATTTGAAACTTTTTGTTTCCTAACATACTTATAAAACATCTCATTAATACGTAATTGTTCACCATCAACCATCTAACATTAAGAGATAAACAACTGAAAGAAATAGTTCAATAAATCTAATTGTATAATTGCAAAATGGCCATACATAGTCTGAATAAAATAGGAAAGAAACGCTAGTGGAACATGCTCCACTAGCTCAATCTAAACTAAGAGAACATAAACAGTAGCATCCTCGAAAGCATGAGGACCTACCAAAACCGGTGAATGCTGGACGTCCGGATGAATGCAGCGATGATCCTGTAGCTCTACCGTCCACTGTGTGCCTGCACCTAAAATAGTAGAGTTTGTATAGGGTTAGTACACACTTGTACTAAGTATGGGTTATGCAAGCAACACAAGGACATGCATGAGAAAGAATAGCTCTTTCCTAACAACATGATTTTTGGAAGTCAAGTCAGTGGACTTGCCAAATTGAGATTAGGAAAGTTTCCTAATTTGGATTAGGAAAGTAAATGATCTTTCAAATTTGGATTAGGAAAGTCAGTGAGCTTTCCAGATTGGAAATAGGAAAGTTATGCCATGAGAATAACATACATCATCATACTTTTCATTTCACACAGCACATAACATTTACACATAGCATATCATATAGCATACAGTACATTTTGCATGTAGCACATAACTTCTTTCATATCATTCATTCATATGCCATGAGACCTTGGAATCATGGACTTGACATTAAGACATCCAGAAATGAGGGCTCAACATATGGGACCTCAACTAGGGAGTCTTCATTAGCAAACACAGAGTCTGCTTCATTCATTCATACGTACTTCATTTCATTTCGTTCATAGTCCAGTGTAACCACCGGTTATACCTAGGATGTAGTTTAAGACTTTCATTAGGTTCGTTGTGCAATGACCAAGAATGACCTAATGTCATTACTTGAATCTAACTCACCTTTTGATTATCCTATCTAACACCTTTGGTATCATTCATTTCATTATGTGCATCATTTGAGGCTGGCCTCATTCATTCATTGGGAACTTTAACTTTAACCGACATAGATCATGTGAGCATCATGAAATCCGTGTCTCCCCACACCGAAAAGGTGGAATCACGGCCAAAGTGATCCAATAACATGCTAGCGTACATGGGAATTTAACCCCGCCAGATCCTATATTGGCAGTATAGGTTCGAAGACTAGGAGATATAAGGAGACCCATACCGGCAAGCGGACAGTCTCATCTCATGAGAGTTACGTGAACCTCCGCCTTCCCGAAGAGGCATCACGCTCATAGCTAGTCTATCGGTGCTCAGTATAAAGTTCCATTACATTCATCTCATACGTCATGGAAGCTGGCTTAGTATGAGGACATCATAGCTCATTAGATGATTTCTCATCTATCATTCGTATTGAGTGTGTTAAGCTCAATACTCTCATTAGAGTGTTCATAGAGACTGGTCTCTTCATTATCTTACACTCATAGGTGAGTACGTATTGGTAACATTTACTTAGGCTCATTTGAGATTGCTCTCATCATTTACATTAGCCTCTTATCATGTTGTCACCACATTCATCATCATTAGCATCTTGCTTTTCATAGTTATTCACCTCTTATTACGTGAATGTTCATTTCATCATATGCCAATGCACTTGGCCATTTGGTGTTTACACCTTACTTAACCTTCTAGGGTTTATTATTTCATTGTTCATTTCATCATTTCATTGTTCATCTTCATATGCCAATGCACTTGGCATTTAGTGTATTTCACTCATACTTAACCTTCTAGGGTTCATCATTTCATTTCATACATCTTAGGTTCACTTACTTTTGAACGTATGTTAGACTTATGAGTCTATACACAAGCCATGAGGCTTCATTCATAATTCGTTAAGTGATTCATACATTCTAGATTATTAGTACAAGACTTATGTATCTTGTATATACGCCAAGATCTTGATTTCGATCTAAGTAGATGGCATTATTCTTGGATGATTTGTTCACGTATGACTTATGTATCAACGGAAGTTTGGGCAAGGAACCCAAGTCTTGAATCAATTGGATATCATTTATATTTTTAATTGATTTTATTCTAATATTCATAACATTTTAACCTAAGTTAAATCACAATATTAACATTGAAGGATTAATTTTCTACTTAACCTTTTCTTGAATTTGGCGATGGGTTGTGGGTTCGAGCCCCACAACCCATTTTATTTTTATTAACATGATATTCTCCATTTTTTTAAACAAGAGGTTGTGGGATCAAACCCACAACTCTTTTATTTTCTCTTAATTTCGCAAGTAGGGAGGTTGTGGGTTCGAACCCACAGCCTCCTTACTTTTAATTAATTTTCGCTAAGGGGCTGTGAGGTGGTGGGTTCGAACCCACAGCCCATATATATATTTTTAAATATTTTTCTCAGTTTAGAGCATGGACAGTGAGGTCGTGGGATGAACCCAAGGCCTCACTATTTTTTAAACTTATTTTCGCCTCTTTATTCCAGCCTTGAGGTCGTGGGTTCGATTCCACGCCACATCTTTTATTTTTCTTATTTCTCCTTTCTTTGCTGCCCATAGTCATGTGTTCGATTCCCCCATCCCCATTTTTTTTTATTCATTTCGTGGGCAGCAGCTAAGGGGTTCGAATCCCTTAGCCCAAACATTTTTTTTTTAAAAATTCTCAACTTAGGTCATGTGAGGTCTTGGGTTCGATTCCTTGACCTCACTATTTTAATCATTTTAAAACTCTTCAAAATTTCCAGAAGCTGCCGAAATCAACATCACAAGCTGGAAATTTTGATTCCTTTTTGCAGCCTATTTTCTACTCTTTAACGTTAAAAGTTCATGCATTTGGAGTAGTGTTTAGTGAGTACTTTAGGTGCGTTTTCATGGACATATTTGGCCAAGATTTATCATTTATTCAGCCACATTACACTTAATTGAACATCATCATTTACATAAGTTTATACACTTAAAATGACAACAAAAACATATCAACTTGAAGCTATAAATCAAAACTCATTTACAGTAAGTTTACAGTAAACTTTTTCACATACAACACATATTTTCGGCAACAAGGCTTGTCATTCATATGATTCCAAATACATGTTCTGAACATATTCATCACGAAAACACATTGCAACACCTTAATTTCTACCAGCAAACATACCAACCTATGATTTGATGGGCTAATGACAGGGACATGCAACGGGGAAAACCCTAGTTTT